>JAPYYV010009355.1:0-20815 GCA_030522625.1 Copidosoma aretas | reverse complement strand
GACGTAAAATTTCACGCTCTTTCAGAATCCGTTATCGAAAATATGGGTTTCCGTTTGAAAAATACGACTTGACCTCAAAATGACCTTGAAAATTAAGGTGAAGGTCAAATTTAAGGTCACCATCCGATGTCCCCCTCTGTACCTAACAATTTTTGTAATGGTAATTTTTCGATAGTCGGCTTTCCTAACGAAATATTCAATCTCGTAATTAGAAATGGTTTGTCCTTGCAAGGACCACTTAAGGTCAAAAAAAAAAAAATTGTTGATAGCAATTTCGACGTAAAATTTCACGCTCTTTCAGAATCGGTTATCGAAAGTATGGGTTTCCGTTTGAAAAATACGACTTGACCTCAAAATTACCTTGAAAATTAAGGTCAAGGTCAAATTTAAGGTCACCATCCGTTGTCCCCTTCTGTACCTAAAAATTTTTGTAATAGTTATTTTTTGATAGGTGGCTATCCTGACGAGATATTTAGGTGCGAAAATTAAAATGGCCCACCCTGTATATCAGTACAAATAATATCATGTAAAAGATATATTATGGTTGACTTTACAATGATATCTGTAAGACCTTGTGTAATGATAACGCTAACATATCAGTTTTAATTATATCATATTGGGTGTTATCAAATTCTTATTAAAATTGAATGACTGCTTGGTTATCATTTTAAAATAATAAAATGACAACATTAGAATAACTGCAATTATAAGTAAAAGAGACATCTACATTCATATCAATTTATATTTAGCAAGACATTATTTTGATGTCTTTCCGAACTCATATAACTTTAATACATATTTTAAGCCAAATCGTGTTACAGCAGGCTTGGTGCAGTGGATAAGCATGTCAGCTCTAATCGCGACTGATCCAGGTTCAATTCCCGAAGACAGCAAGATTTTTTAATAAACGATTATTTTAGTTTTAGATATCTAGCATCTTAAAATATGATATACTCAATAGCTTCGATTGTTATACGGCTCATTATTCCTTAAAATATGTTCCGCAATCACTGAATAGTTAGAACAATTAACGTTTCACATTTACTACCCACCTAGCACTGTACGTTTCTGAAAATATTCGGAAACGTAAACTCTGAAACATTGAAACGTTTCCATCAGAGAGCTAGGAACGTTTCTGAAACGTTTCTGAACCCTTCTTTTGTCCGCTTTGGTTAGTAAAAGAAAGGTATCTAAAACGTTTCTGGAACGTTTCTGAAACGGTTCTGGAAAGTACCTAATAATTAATTCATTTATTGCAAAAAAAATTATTTTAAGATTGTTTTAAATGTGTTAAAACTCATACCAAATAAATTAAAAAGTATCGACAATAATAGAAATATGAAAATGAAAAAAAAATGCCGGGATCGGGATTCAGCCTCGCGCCTCAAGATTAAAGGCAAGCATTTTATCTACTTAGCCGGAGTGGATGAGATACAGTAGGAGTAATTTTGGTCAACATAAGGTGCAATAGCAATTAGTTTCGGTTTTTCTAGTTATTAAAAGTAAATAAATAATTAGTCAAATCCTATTTCACTCTTAGAAATTAAAATCGTTTCTAAAATCAGAATTGACAGTATAAGTACTTAGTAAAAGGGACTCCACTTTCTGTTAGAGTACCTATTGAAAGTTTTATCAAGGCAATCTTTAAAATCGTGTTACATGGATACTTTTTTGTAGAGGATTTATAGCCTCTTAGCAATAAAGTGCGATGTCCAGGTATAAGTGCACTCTAAAGATGATGTCTAGGTTAAGTGCTGCAGGGAGGTAGACTTTTTAACCTTCCAGATATGCGATCGTCTAATATTTTGTCCTGGGAAAAAGTCGAAGAAATGTAAGTTTCTGATGCGTATCACCTGGACATTATTTTCGGCGTGCATTTATACATGGGCATCGCACTTGATTACTCATAGGCTATAAATCTTCTAGAAAATAGTATCCATGTAACTCAATCTTTAAGAATTTCCTTGATAAAACTTTTGAAGGTAATTATAGGTACTCTAATAGGGAGTGGAGTCCCTCTTACTTAGTACTTTTACTGTCAATTCTGATTTTGGAAATGATTTTAATTTCTAAGAATGAAATAGGATTTTACTAATTGTTTATTCACTTTTAATAACTAGAAAAGCCAAAACGAATTACTATTGCACCTTATGTTGACCAAAATAACTCCTACTGTATCTCATCCACTCTGGCCAAGTGGATAATATGCTTGCCTTTCAATCTTCAGGAGCGAGGTCAAATCCCGATCCTGGCTTTTTTTTTTCATTTTCATATTTCTATTATTGTCGATACTTTTTAATTCATTTGGTATGAATTTTAACACATTTAAAACAATCTTGAAATAATTTTTTTTGCAATGAATGAATTAATAATTAGGTACGTTCCAAAACCGTTTCAGAAACTTTCCAGAAACGTTTTTGATACCTTTCTTTTACTAACCAAAGCGGACAAAAGAAGGGTTCAGAAACGTTTCAGAAACGTTTCTAGCTTTCTTATGGAAACGTTTCAGAAACGTACAGTGCTAGGTGGGTACATTGCAGAAACAAATATTATAAAACATTTATGAATATTTTTTTGTATCGTTTAATTAAGATTAAAATTGTCCTCGTCACAAAAAGGAATATTTCTTATATTTGTTATTTAATAAGTACTTAATTAAACAAAATAAATTTTTTTCTATTATTTACAAGCGAATTATAAACAGTATAATTTTCTTATTATGAATTGAAATTTAATGATAAAGATTGTAAAATAATTTACGGTGGCAAAATAAATACTACTATCGATAATCTAGACAAGATTATTACATTATAATAATAGTTTAATGTTGTCAGTTTGTTATCAATATCAGATAACTGATATCTATACGATATATGATGGCGATGGAAATTTGGCGTCAATTTTACATCCATACGACGTCACTCTGACAACTAATCCAGATATCACCTATTTCTTAGACGATATCATGTAGTTGTTTTTTGTTATCTCAATGTTTTGTGGGTACAGTCGGTTGTCACCTCAATTAATGTTTCGTGGGTGCCCACAATCGAAACTGATAGTTATATACCCGTATCAGACTGTCAATTAATATAGTAACTTTTTCTGCGGACTATGAGAAAGAGAGAGAAGGAAGGCGCCGAGGGTTCTCAATTTTTCATCTCCGCTCTTGTAGTGTACTCTATATTATGTATAGATAGTACAGATTTATACATTAGGGCCACCAGACCGGTAAAACAGTCTTTTATGTTGTTATTCAACGATTCAGATGATGTACGTACAAAATTGTCTCGATTTACGTAAATTACTAATTGAAATTAAACCAATCATACAACGTCAATTATACAAGTTTTCTTGTAAGAGTTGAGAGCACCTGTATTTGTCCAAGAGCACATAAGTATGGACTATCGGGCAAAGGTCAGATAAGTACACGTAAGCAACAATCTTTAACAAATTTTAAGTATCATAAAGGAAAGATACTTTGTGGCTTATTTTTCCAGGTCTTATCTGTAAAAAAAATTAGTAGGCATGCAAGCAGTTTATGAAAAGACAGCTCGTTTCATTTTTACTGACAGGACACTCATAACTTTGTTTTTCTCTCGTACTATCACCTGGACAACTCGTTTTTAAATAATTCTAGGAAATCGGATAGCGTTAGAGTAGGTTCGAAATTTTGGTTGCCGATAATTTTAGAAAGGCAGTAGTAACAACGAAATCTTGTGCGTTCTGTTATAAAAATCAATTTTGATTCACCTAAAAGTATGTTGGTAGGAGTGCGGGTGCGGTAGCCTAATGCTGCTCTCATGGCTGCATACTGAATTTTTTCCTTTTTATTTCTTAGATTAGCGTTCTTTAGGTAGTAAATAAAGCAACCATAGTCTATGATCGAGCGTATCCAGCTCTTGTACACGATAAGAAGAGTTCCAGGGTTAGAAACCATGTAAATATTTGATTATGTTAAGGTTGCCTATTTGATAATGCATTTCGTGTACTTGGGAAATTTAGTGATTGAATAATAATTCAGGGTCGAAGACGATGCTTAAAAATTTCACTCTTCTTAATGACTTTATTCTATGGGACAATATTTTTATCTGAGCTTCACCTGGCTGAACATTGCCTTCATAAAAGGGCGCAAAAAAAAGGTTTTAAGAGTGGATTGTTAAGTTATATCGACGGTTCGGTAAAAGAAAGAGCCTACTTATATTTGTGGTTAAAGAAAGAGCCAACTCAGCTTCGGGATGAAAAAGCAGTCAACTCAGATTCGGGTTGAAGAAGCAGCCAACTATGATTCGGGTTCAAGAAGCAGCCAACTCAATATGAATTTTTTTTATCAAGTTTTGTAGTGGCAGCACTGCTATTCAATACACAATATAGATATAGATAGGGCTCTCAAATGTAACCGGCTAGCTTGCGAGAAATTTATAAATAAGCTACATGGGCAAAACCGCAAAAATCCAGTACCGTAAATCCTAAGCTTTTTAACCCTATAACCCGAAGGAAAGCGAGTAAATAATATAATGAGAAAATAGATTATTATAAAAATAACACTGTAATCTAAACCCCAAGCTTTTTAACCCAGTTACCCAGGAAATAGCAAGTTAATATTATTTTACTGAAACTAAATATTAAAATAGCAACGTCACCTACATCCCTAGCGTCTTTAATTCAGTGGTTTGATAATAATAACTCGCCGTTCCCCGGGTTACTGGGTTACAAACTCGGGATTTAGGTTATAGTGTTATTTTTATATTGATTTATTTACTTACCATATAATTTATCCGCTGTCCCCAGCGAGGGAATTTACTGTACCGCTAAGTAATGCCTTAAGCTCTGAAGCAGACTCTGTAGCGATGACCGGTAAATTGAGTGGGTTTCAAACAAGCGCAGAGACAAGGCATCGCTTGTTTGTGTAGTGATCTTCGAGAGTTTTCCAAGCGACCTCGAAGTTTGCGTCACTAAACTGAATCGTCTTCAGCATCTCCGCAGCTTCATCCTGTACATGGGTTTTAAGCTGCTACAGCTTCTCGACATAACTTAAACGTGAGTCACCCCTAATAATCGCCGAGAATAAGTCCTTAAACTCGAGCTAATCGCAAAATTGACCCGAGAAATTAGGCACGGACACTGCAGGCATACTTCTTGATAGAGCTGATGTTGCGGGGACACAGGAAGTTTCTGCAACTCCTCAGCCATAGACGAGGCTGAGTCAAGATATGCTTCCTCTGCTTGACCGTATGCGTCGGAGGTGAAATAGCCAATCTCTTTTTCTCTATCTGCCGTTAAATCCAGAATTGTAAGGTGATTTTTCGAAAATCCTTCCAATTGGTTCTCAGCTGACTGATTCTACTTTCAACGACAGACCTATTAATTTTGTCCCTGTCGTGGTTCTTGAGGTTCGTAAAAGCATTGGAAATCCTCAAGTCTAACTCCTGCTGGCGCTTAAAGAGTACTTTCAGCTCCTTAGACATGATGCTGCAGTGTAGCGTGTGGAAAAATGTGAAGGTGCCGCCCGCCTTGACGAATTAAGGGGTGAAAGAAACGAACGAGGAGCTCTACTCGTCGGCAAAATACGCAGGAGGTTGTAAGTCTCCCACGCAACTAGCTGCAATAAGAGGTTGTTAATCTCTTGGCATGAATGAATTGGCACACTTCACCAACACACTGAAAGGTTGCAAGTCTTTCAGCGTGACACTACTACACTAGCAACACTAAACACGTCAACTGTTCTTATCCCGAACCTGAGCCACCGATCCGGCTTAAAGGACCAAATGTTAGATATCGAGCGGACTGTATGATAAGAGAAAAGGAGAGCGGTGCCTGATGATCACAAAGCTCGTGGCTATTCCTGGTTGGGATAAGATCCTCGGATCTCGAAGAAAATCAGGAACGTACCAAAAAAAAGACTCTGACATTGATTTGACTAAAACTTTATTGACAGAAATTAAGCGGTTGCGAGAAAGCGACTATCTCTCTCGGCTGCGTAAGTCTGCTCGCGAGCGTCGACGTGTGGGTCGAGAGCATGCGTTAGCTAGACTCACTTTATGTGCGGGCTACCTCGCAGGGTAGCAACAAATTGAGGAATATGTAATTGTATGTATGTGTTTATAAGTTCTTACATTAGAAGTCAAAGAGAAAGCAGAAATAAACTTATGCTACGTACAGCAAGGTATTATTCAAGAATATTTGAGAAGCTATGAGAGTCTTTCTCACTCGGCAAGTCTTTGGCTTTGAAGGAATCATAACAATAACACTGACACTTTAAGCACTAATTTCTTCGAATTCAAGTAAAGGAAGTAAATGTACAAGCGATAAAAATAAAATTAGAATTAGATGAAAATATGTACATTAAAGCTAGTTTAATCCTGAACAATATGATTTTTCAAAGTCTTGCACCTATTTCGGACATCGTCGCTTGGGAGCAAGAAGGCCTTATTTCGGATTTGCGCTAAGAAAGATCTCATTTCGGATTTGCGCTAAGAAAGGTCTCATTTCGGATTTGCCCTAAGAAAGGTCTCATGTCGGATTTGCCCTAAGAAAGGTCTTATTTCGGATTTGACCTAAGAAAGGTCTTATTTCGGATTAGCACTAAGAAAGGTCTCATTTCGGTCGAGCTCTAAGAAAGGGCCTATTTCGGCCGAGCGCTAAGAAAAGACCTATTTCGGCCGAGCGCTAAGAAAGGGCTTATTTCGGCCGAGCTCTAAAGAAGGCTTTTTTCGGCCGAGCCCTAGCATATGGTCTATTTCGGCCCAATGCTTATAATATAATTCATTACAGCACTGATTCGCGCCTGATTAAAGAAAAGCTTTTTTTAAACAGGTTCGCAAAAGAAAAATTGTAAAGTAATATATTTAATACTGATTGACATAAATTTTATTTAATGCATTCGTTCATTGAATATATTTTGTTACGTAGCTTACATTAAGTTCAAATAAAAATTATGGTACTTTACCGGAATTATTTTTTTATCCATGAGATATTTGAGATTTTTTTTTTGTGTTTTCATCTAATGGCATCTTATTAATATAACACTTTTTTCATTCAAAATTTTAATAGCTAATAATCGTTGTGTTATCCCGTTTATAATGATATACACAGCACATATTTTTGTATGGTTGAATCGTGATTCGCAATAAAGTTGAAATTTAAATTTTTGTCCAAAAATTTTTTTTTGTTACATTAGAGAAATCTAAGACATCGTCTTGTGTCACTTCGTGAATCACATATCGTGGATGCTCAATTTTAGCATTTTCAATAACGTTGCTACTCTCTTCTTGTGAAAACAGTTTTCGCTTGCTTGCTGCACTTCCCATCGTTGAGTAAACTAAGTCACCACTTGATGGTGTATGTCCTTTAACAAGATATCTGGAAAAAAATATTTAACCCATAATACAACATATATTCCAAATATTTTAGTGATATTGAGTTTAAGGAGGCTCATGACCACTATGTACATGTCATTTTTTAAATTATGAATAGAGCGGTCTGTAAAGATCCGAAGGTAGAGAGATATTAAAATATTAAAGAGAGTTACTTAATGATGAAGGAAAAAATCATTCTATGAATTTTGCTTTATTGGACGACTCTGTTTTTCGTCTCGCAAAAAAAACTCACAGAATATAGAAATATTTCTTGCTTTTTGATCGATTTCAATTTTTGAAAGCTTATTTTACTCCATGAACGATTTTAGGTAAAGTCAGTAATTGTAGTTTTAAAAAATAAATCACCGTGTCAAAAGTTACGAACATTAGTTTGTAATAAAATACAAATTTTTATACGATTTCTTACTTTCTTCTAACGAAATAACACAACAATTGTTAGCTATCAAAATTTTGGATTAAAAAAGTGTTATAATGATGAGATACCATTAGATAAATACAAAAAAAAGATCTTGAATATCTTATGGATAAAAAAAAAATTCCGGAAAAGTACCATAATTTTTATGTAAACTTAATGTAAGCTACGTAACAAGATGTATTCAACGAACGAATACATTTAATAAAATTTATGTCAATTAGTATTAAATATATTACTTTACAACTTTATTTTTGCTAAACCTGTTTAAAAAAAGCTTTTCTTGAATTAGGCACAAATCAGTGCTGTAATTAATTATATCATAAGCGCTCGGCCGGAATAGGCCACTTTTTAGAGCTCGGTCGAGATAGGCCCTTTCTTAGCGCTCAGCCAAAATAGTCCTTTTCTTACAGCTCGGCCGAAATAGACCCTTTCTTAGCTCTCGGCTGAAATAGGCCCTTTCTTAGCGCTCGGACGAAATAGGTCTTTTCTTAGCGCTCGGCCGTGATAGGCCCTTTCTTAGAGCTCGGCCGAAATGAGACCCTTCTTAGCGCATATCCGAAATAGGGCCTTCTTCCTCCCAAGCAACGACATATGAAGAATTGACGCGGAAATACAGACGTTCAGCCAAAATTTAAAAGGAGTTTTTCTTTTTAGTTTCAAACATTTTTAAAGCACAGCTTCCTATGGCCCGTTGTGCACTTCCACGTTTAAGGGACAAAAATAAAAGAATTTTAGCTACTGTGGCGGCGGCGCGACAGACTTTTTCATCGAAATTATGGGAAAAAGAAAACAGACTACTTCCTCTGAGAATCGAACCGGCAAAGAGTGTAAAAATGGTAATTTTCCGAGGGACGCCCAAGGGACCGTTGGCACCCCCCTGGTCGGATGCACATGAGTAGCGAACGCTATTTTTCCTATCGAGGGTGTATTAGGGTTGAAAAAGTGCCCGAGGTAGGAAATAGTATATTTCGTACGAGTTCGGAAAGGCTTATATTTACGAACCGAGAAGTTTACGGCTCGAGCCGAAGGCGAGATAAGCCTTTACGCACGAGTTTCGAATACTATTTTTCCGTCTGATAACCCAAAATCAAGCGGTGAAAGTGCTATTTTGAGGTTAGAAGACGGAAAAGAACTTTTTTTGGAAAAAAATGTGCCTTTACAACAAATCTTGACATATTTTAAAAAATTCTTCACCATACTGCGCCGAAAGTAGGAACTTTCGTCCCGCTTCGCAAAACGAAAATTCCTCCTCCCGGCGCAGGATTGGTAAAAAAACGCATACAATCAACGGGGGAAAATATAAAAAGCCTTAGAAGACATGCTTATCAGAAAGCCTCAGAAAACCTTCTTATGTCAAATGCCTGTGTTCTGAGAGCTTCTTTGTTTTCCCTCGCTAGGTAAGTAACGTACTTTTTTTTCAAATACTCCTCAGTGGGCTTCACTGTATCACTGCGACTTTTTAAATTTAGGTCCAACATAACCTACAACAATTCAAACACAATATAAAATCATTATTCCAGCTAAAGTTAAATAGATAAATCAATAGTAAATGGTACCATAACCTAAAACGATTAGAATATGTTTAAAATCATTACTTTTTTCGGGAAAGAATCTGCCAGTGAGTGTAAAAATATTGCTGATGAAATACCGTAGTTAACTAAGAATACATTCTGTCCATAGGAAAAGAGAGCGATTGACATACATAGTCTACATAGATACACTTGTATTTTTTTGCTGAACAGATTACTGAAAAAAACTTTGCAAATCAGAATGTTAGTATATGGGTGCGTCCAGTAAAAGCGGGCCACCTCGCACGCACAGCGGATTAATCGCCCGAGTACGCTTGCTCAACTCGCTCGTACGGGCTGAGAAAAAGTTAGAAAAATAACTAAAAAATGCAAATCGTTAGATTTTGACCTGCACTTTACGATGATGCTATTATTTTTTATTCGAATTCCTATTTTTGTGAAAAAAAATGACTTAGAAGTCAAAGACGTTTCTCTGAAATTCGACACAGTTTTGAAAAATAAAATTGATATAAATCAAAAGAGCAACACTTGGAGAATACCTCTAAGTATTTTTATAGTAGAAGAGCAAAAATGCGTGAATAATAAGCAATTAAAGACGTCGGTATGGGGTTTACCACGTGGCGCATGCAGTTACCAACCGCATCGCTGTGTGGCACTTCGTAGTTACGAGTGAGTCTGCCGTATGTAGTATATCTATATAGTTGTCTGCCAAGTGTGGCTGACCTAAAGCCAACATCTTTAATTGCTTGTCATTCACGCATTTTTTTCTCTCCCACTCTGAAAATTTGTAGAGCTGTTGTCTGAGTGTGGCTCTTGTGACTCACGTACATTCTATTTTTTTAAACTGTGGCAAATTTTAGAGAAATGTCATGAACTTCTAAGTCATTTATTATTGCTAACAAAGGTTATAAGCAAAAAATAATAGCACTATAGTAGACAAGCTATAAGGGTTCTGGCTCACCTTGGGCTATTGCAGGATAGATTTCTGTCTCACCTCGTGCTATTGCACGAGCCTCATAGGGTTTCTCACTCTCCTCGTGCTGTTGCACGAGCCTCATAGGATTTTTGGCTCACCTCGTGCTATTGCAGGAGCCTTATTTTTTTTGTGTATCTATTTTGTCAATATTCTAATTTGTTATGCTCTATTTTATCATTATTTTTTAACTTAATTTGAAAAAAAAATTTTTTTAACCTGCAAATAAAAATTATGTTTGAATCGATTTGTAGCCCTGAAAGGTCCGACTGTTCCAGGGGGGGAAGTGGTGACTTACTTAGGAAAAAGATGCCTTGCAACACCTTTTCCCTTCCTCCTCCACTCGCACTCCTAACATGCCCTATATGGTGATCTTTCTTAGTTACTCTCAGGAGTAACCAAGTTGATCACCTCCACAGGTTGGCAAGGAGGTGACAAAAAGACTCAGTCTATCATGGGAGGTGGTGGTGGTGGAGGTATTGTCGGTAGGATCACCACACTCGCACTTCCGCATTAGAGGATCTCTAAAGAAATGCTCCTACTCGGATTTCACCAACCATTCCCTGATACACACGGCTCGGGGACGGGTGTCCGTACATACGACACCTAAGATGATCGCCATGACAATATGGACGGCAGAGTTGGTAGCGTCAAGTGTAGACGCACTATTTCTGACGGCAATATTGTCGAGGATCCGAGAAAATTGGACTCCTCCCTGATATTGCTCGTAACTGTTGATGTAAGAGGGTTATTGACCGTCCCATCATCAAAAATAACTAATGACCTTGTGGAGGAATTCGATTCCTTAACGTCAATGAATACTGTAGATGCATTAGATAAGCTCATAATTGCATAAATGCGCAAAAAATGTGAGCGTGGGGGATGGTTTGAAGCATCGGTAGCCAGTGCCCTATATAATTTGAACCATGCCATTCCACTTGTTGATTCGATACGCCACCTAGCGGTCAGTAGCAAAAGCGAACCAAATTAAATAGCTACAGCTTCCTTCCGCGCAAAATTAATGTACTTATTTGAATTTTTTCTCTTCTGTACACATTTCTCTAACATAAAATTAAAGTATAAATTTTTTAAACAATTAGGAAAAAATTTTAATACTTGCATTTTTAAATCTTTTTTTTAAATCATGAAAATTTTTAATATCAATTCTTTATATTAGTACATTTAATTAAATTTATATTCTCGTTTCTAGAACTTTTTCTTGCACAAATATTATGAATTTAATTATTTCTATAAATATATGGAAAACCAAAAAGTGTAAGAAAATAAAAAAAATTCAAATGACAATGTTTTATCCAAGAATTTGATGGTTTGATTGTGCACTTTTCAGCATTTATACACAAATTTTTATAAGAGAGAGAGAGAGAAACTCAGTGCAATTATTATTGGAGCATCAAAAAACTCACGTATTATTGATGGTATGTTAATTGATGCGTATACATGATAATTTAGAATCTAAAACCTGTTGTTAATCAATCGAGAATAAAATGTAAAATGTTCGGTGCTACTGTAAATACTTATTTTGCGCACGTCTAGACGTATGTTCAGATACATGTTTGAACATGTATGCATATCTACATATGCATGTCTGTGTATATACGCGTCTGCACGTGTAAGCGCAGGCAAATACGCATGTGTGTGTATGTGGGAAAGAGCGATACCTAGTGTTCAATACAACTTGTTCACCAAAAATCCTTATAAGGTTTAAAAATATCTAGCATGTAACAATTCCTAAGTGGTTTAATTAGTAAGATGATTAATTGAAGAGCGTAGGGTAGCGAGATCGAATCAATTAAACTTCTTAGGACTTGATTTCATTTTATTTCTTCTATTGAAACATTGCATTTGTGTTTTTATATTTTTCTTTTAATTCAAATTAATATTGTATATACAAAATTTTTTAATTCAGTAATTTTTTTTATTCCTATTTTTTTTTATTTAATACATTTTTTAAATTTAAATTTTTTTATCATAAACCATGAAATTTAAACATTAATTTCATGGTCCATGGATCAAAGTGCTTATGTGTACATGCACATACGCTGTACAGTTGAGCGTTGATTGGCTTTGTGCAGCTACATCAAACAAATAGTAGGTGCAAATACAAGAGTAATCATGTGCTTTTATGCGCATTTGTGCAGGTGCATGCATATATGTGCATGTTTGGGCACGTTCGAACAAGTACATGTCTGGACGTGTTTGGACTAATATATTCCTGTTTAGAGACTCAGTGCAGAGCCGTTGTATAAGTCCGTGCTTTGCTTATACAGAAGATTTTTTTTTCATACTTTTCGACGATCAAAAAGGTATGTATATTTACAGCATATTTAAAAAAATTTTTATCGTACAAGTTTTAGTTATGACTAATTTTAAGAAAATTATTAGTGACTTAACAATTCGTAAAACTAATTTATCTGTTACATAAATTGATTTCAATCAAACATTATTTTCGTCTGGATAAATTGATAAATGCATGTTATTTTTTTCTAATTGCGTGTATTTCAAGTTATAAACAATACTGTTTACAATGGTAACAATAATTTTTCTTATTACTCTTTTTTATCTGTTTTTTCACTGTTAATGCATTTGTAACTGCACACCACATAAATTAAAAATATACTGAATGGTTTGTGCACATATACATGTCCTCAGGAAGTGTCTTCAACGATGGGCATCCCAAGCTGTCAATATTAATGATGAAGCTGGAAAATAAATCTAATTAGATTCTTCATCAATTAGTATACTTCAGACGAAAAGATATGGTCCTACTTCGGCTTCAAAACTCTCTGTAGCCATTTTGATTTCTCTTCCTTCTTGACATATATAAGATCAATGTCGCGGTTGATGGATCGTAGGGCTCACCTCAGGCAATTGTAGGAAATTTTTCTCTGAAGACTAGTTCGAACCGTGATAATTTTTTTCCAGCCACTGGTTCCCATGCTTCATTTTATTTGACAATTTTTTCAAAGAGTAGGGCAGTTTAAAGAGGAGTACCGATGGTATGGTATCCTTTTCTACAGAGACACTTGCCACCATCTTAAAAATAAACTTATCGGCCTTGAACCCTTGTACATCAACAACGTACGTTTTCATGATGGCAAGCGTGCTGGTCCACGACAGCCTAGTCCTACTCGGTCCAAGCGCCAACTGAGCTACACAGCTTTGAGCAGCAGATATTATACTTATTACCCCAACTCCCACCACCACCACATATGTATTGACCATTCACAGTGTAGGACGACTAGCTGCGGTAGCCAATCAGAGCACATCGAGCCGCCGAAAAAAGTTGTGGAGCTAGTGTATGCATATACCCCCGCTTTATGGCCAAAATGAGAACGCTCGACCCCCACTACCACCACCTTTGCAATAAGTAGCTGCGGTAGCCAATCAGGGTGTTTCGAGCTGCCGAATAAAAAGTCCTTATGGTGATGAGGAAGACTATTATATTAGGCCGTGTCTTCGATCTTAGAGCTGAGTCTGTACTTTGAACCGAATAGGTCGAGCAGCTCTTGACCGAGTGGGAATAGGCTGATAGTCATCTCTTGCAGAAATTTTAAAGTCACAGCTCTAGACTGAACAGGACCAGGCTTTGTCTATCGTGTGTGTAAAATTCTAAACGTATTGCAGGCTAAGTGCACGTATAAATATTTGTGTCGAAATGGCTTCTGTGCAATATTACAAAGATACCGCACATTTCCTGTGGATTTATCTGTACTAAGTGGTGCACCTGATTCTAGTGATGTGCAAAGGTGGATAGACATAAGTGGTGCTGCTCTTGAAGCTGGTCGAATTTACAGAAGATCCGTGGAACTCTCCTCGCTGGAGAAGCAAAAGTTGCAAGCATCCTTAATTCTTATAAGGACTATTTTGCAACTTTTATGTGATTATCAAGCGGTAAGTGCTCATCAAGGTCAAGGAATAGCAGGCCTCACATCATTATTAATAGATACAAATTCTACAGTCGATAAAAGTGCTGTGGCACCAGTGACGCATGAGAATTTATCACCGATCGAATCTAGTAGACGTCAAGGAGGCCCTGCAGATGACAATCCTTAATCAACTGCATTATCTAAGCACAGTTGGGTTGAAGTGGATAGTGCATTCAATAATTGCATCAGTTGCGCTATCATTATCAACCGCCACTCCTTTAAAGATCCAGTAAAATTTCTTGAGGACGCTGAACAGCAGTTTACCACAAGCATTCGACATATCATTCAAGAACACTCTTTGTTTATAGTTAATACAGTACTTGCAGCAGAATATGCCATTGTGAGAAATGATGAGGAGGTCATTAAAATCAAGTACTTCAATACCAAATCTGCTGCAATCCTACTAACAACAGACCTAACGGAGTGGTTCGATTCGATTGTGAGTCAACCTATAACCTGAGATATGAAGGAGTTTGAAGAGCGAGACTCTGGCAGGTCACTGCATGCTGTTCTTAACCTCGTAGTGAATATATAAAAGTAAAAATTAATGAAATGTAGCTCTTGGATTTACCTACCAAAATTCATCAAAGACAAAAAGGCATGTGTCAATGTGCAAAACCAATTTCAGCAGTGTTTATAGTGGGCCATCCTATTTGCGCTTCATCCAGTGCATAAAAATGCAAGCAGAGTTTCAGTGTACAAAAATTTTGAGAATGCTTACTCTTTCAAAGACATTAAATGTCCAACACATCCGAAACAAGTCGCTTAATTTGGAAGGCAAGACAATGTTTCAATTAATGTGTACTTTCTACAAAATCAAGGAAAGTAGTTCGATACGCTTCGACTATATTTGACATCGGAAAAGAGAGAGAAGCATGTAAATATACTGCTCGTAGAAAGTTTTTACATCGATGAAAACAATGAAAAAGAGATGGAACTAAAAAATCTTGAGAGCGATAGGTTCGATTCAACGAATCACTACCAATACATCTGGATAAAAAATCTCTCCAGACTAATTCGAAGTCAAGTGACATAATGTAAACGTAAGATATACATATGTGATGGATGCTAACCCTATTTTGTAACAGAAGAATAATCAATCGCTCATTCGGCGGAATGTCAGAATGCTAGTAATTGAACAATTATTATTCCCCAAAAGGCTGATAGTGTACTCATTTTCAAAAATCACATCAACAAAATCAGAGTACCGTATGCAGTGTATTCCGATTTTTAGTGCCTGCTGGAACCAATTAAAGATGATGCACGTGCCACTCAACGCCACACACCTTTGAGTGTTGGAATGTACATAAAGTGCAGCTTTGATGACACTCGTCTGCATACAACAGCTATCGACGTTTAAAGGAATAGGATGAAGATCCAGCTGCTTAGTTCATCAATTGTCTTCATGGGCTCGCAATATATTTGCAGGACAATTCAACAATCCAATACCAATGAAGGAATTGACAGATGTGGAAGAGTGTTTTTTCTACAAGGCTACTCAATATCACATTTGTGAAAAACCATTCGTAAAAAATGATAAGGTTTGGGATCACTGTCACTTCACTGGATTGTAAGTCTTACCATCATCAAAGCCACTCAGAAATGTTTATTTCTATGTAACTCGTACTAATATAAATGTTTTGCTTACAGATATCAAGGTTCTGCACACAATGCGTGTAATATCAATCTCACGGATTCTAGGACTGTACCTGTAGTCTTTTACAACCTCAGTGGTTATAATGCACATCTGTTGATCAAGGAGGTTGTTTTGAGCTTTTCCGGACGTGTGCAGTTCATGCCACAGACCAAAGAAAAGTACATATCCTTTACAAAGTACATTAAAGGCACAGACATGAACTTGCACTTCATAGATTCATTCAAATTCATGTTATCATCGCTCAAGAAGCTTTTGTCTTATCTGGAGAAGCATTTTATTCTGGAGCATGTCTTCGATGTAGATGATCAGTATTCAATAGATCAAATTAATTTGTTGAAGAGAAAAGGATTCTTCCCTTATGACTATGCGTCATCATATGAGAAGCTGCAGGAAGTAATGTTACCATCGAAGGGTGACTTTTACAGCAAACTGTATGATTTACACATCTCTAGCGAAGACTATAAGCATGCGCAGAAAGTATGGGAAACTTTAAGCATAGAAAACTTTGGACAGTACTCTGATCTGCATCTCAAGATAGACGCGCTTCTTTTGGCTGAGGTCTTTGAAAATTTCTGAGATAATTGCCTGGATACTTATAAATTGGATCCAGCTCACTACTACACTACTCCAGTCTTGACGTGGGATGCAATGCTAAGGCATACGAAGGTGACTATTTTATAACTTTTTCTATCTCTCTCTCTCTTTCTGTTGTTGATCTTAATCTATTACATAATTCTTTGTTTGATTCAGATTTCTCTGGAATTCTTAACTCACATCGATATGCGTATGTTCATTGAGAAGGGTATAAGAGGTGGAATCAGCCAGTGGTCCAATAGATATGCTGCAGTAAACAATGGTTACATAAAGGAAGATTATAATTTCAGTAAGGATTATTTGTACTTGATGGACTTTGACGTCAATAATTTGTGTGGCTGGTCCATGTCGCAATCTCTACCGTATCGTAGCTTCCAATAGCTCGAGAACATCGATCAATTGCCACAGGAGTTTTACAACGTGTTAGATAAAAGTATTCAGGGCTATATCCTCGAAGTAGACCTGAAGTATCCAGAGTAACTTCACAATGGGCACAATGACTAACCATTCCTTCCAGAGCATTTGACATCTCTGGGCTCATAGAAGCAGAAGTTGTTGACTACACTGTATGATAAGGAGAAATATGTCATCGATTATAGAGCTCATAAAGAAGCTGTGGAGCATGACCTCAAGTTGGCGAAGAAACACCGTGCGATCCAATTCAATCAGAAACCATGGCTCCGATACTACATCAACTTGAACAGCATGTAGCGCAAAAGTGCTACAAATGAGTTTGAGAAAATGATTTTCTGTCCCTTAATAATGCCATATATGGGAAGACAATGCAGAACGAGAGAAGACATGTAGAGGATGAGATCAAGGACTATTGGGATGATCGTTATGGTTCTAAAGCCTCAATTGCTCGAGTTTTGAATCTGTCTAAAACACTTGTATATGGCTTCCATTACAACTTAAGACTCTTAGAACTTTAAGAAAATAAATGCAAGCTTTTGTATACCGATACTGACAGGCTCACGTATGCAGTAAGAATTACTGACATATATAAGCTGATAAAGAGAAATATTCAAGAGTTTGATACGTCGGACTATAAAGAAATTAACCCTTATTTATTAGTACGAGAAAATAAAAAGGTTGTGGGTCTCATGAAGAACGAGTGTAATAGTAATGTGATGCTCAAATTTGCTGGTCTCCGGAGCAAGATGTATGGTCACCTTGTACAAGACAGTAAGCCGTCGAAAAGGCAAAAGGTGTTAAGAGCTCTGTTGTCAAGGCAACCATCTTCTTCGAAGACTATGTCACATGTCTTCAGGATGGAACAGTGCTACTGCGAGAGCAGAAAAACATCCGATCTCGTCATAACAAACTTTATACGGAGAAGCAGACAAAAGTTGATCTCAGTGCTCATGATGACAAGAGCTGTCTTCTACCTGAAACCACCGACACCCCACCGTAAGGACACTATACTATCAAGAAGAGGGAGAAGGCGATCAGAGAGGGGGTGGCTAATAAAAAAGAAGCTCAAGAAGAGGGGGTAGTGGCAGCCAATGGAGACATCGTGCTACCGATAGCCACAGTGGTGGGGGCACTGCTATATCAAGAGCCGCACCAGGCAACAGAGCTCATTCCTGACTAAGGACCGAATAGGAACGAGAAAGGCAAGGAAGTTCACTTTTCTGGTGCAGTTGTATCCTTATAGAAGGCAAGGATCGATTAGAGGTTAGTATTGTGATCAAATACGGCACAAAATATATATCTTATGATCCAAAAGATCATGAGTCATACATTTATGCAGTGAATTTATTCTCCTGTTATTATTTCTGATGCAGATGGATCGAGATGAGCTGAACAGGATTGCTAATAGTGAATTCCTTACCGCCAAAAGGGTGACTAAGTTGAGTAAAGGTCATACGTACATTGTAACAAAAATGCGCCAAGTCTTCACCAAGTTTGGAACAAAAGTCATCATTGAGATTCATGATCAATATAAAATGTTCCTAACGAACAGATAGACTGATGCTTTAAACACTAATGGAAGTATTTTTAACTTATAAGTAGACACAATTAATAAAATAAAATTGTTTGTTAAGCGTATAGGCAATTCACTTGAATTTACATATGCCTAAGTACTGTGAACAGTTGTACATACGATAGAGAAATAAAAAATCATATTTATCTTTTTGATAAATTATTAGTACTCATTTATAATCCTTTATAAAGTCTTTCTTACAACATTTTCAGTAAAAATTAGTAATAAAAAAGTTTTAATTGATATAATAACGCATTTTATAAATTCCATATTCAATAACTATACATTTTTTTTATCTATACAACTGTTAGGAGTGTTGTAAAAGCACAACCACTTGAAAAAAACTTGGTTTTCACATCATCGGATGACCTTTCCCACAAGATCAATATCAAGATGATTGGTTTTCTTCCGTTCCTGCTAATAGAAACCTCCAGATATCGGGTGATCTTGATAACCTTTCAGGTGATATGTCACTGAATTTGTTGCAGCCACACGTGTTATTGTAAATATCTCTGTTGACCAGTTAGGTTTATAACCTTTTTCAAATGCCTGTTTCGCGTTGTTGACATGCACTTTGTCTCCGACTTTAAATTAAGGCTTGCTGTGGTCACCTATTTTCTTAAATCTCTGTAACACTTTGTTTTGCTTTCATTTTCAGCAATAACATCTTTTGGCTTCATACCGATCGCTCGATGCTTTCGATTATTATATAATTCCACCAACTTTGGTAAAATATTAATCCACTTATAATTGCCTTGCAGACTAAATTTTTTTCACATTAATTTCTTTAAGGTAGGATTAAACCTCTCACATATAGATGCCTTGAGATTGCTATACGTAGAGTACAAGTTGATTTTATACTCTTTCATGAGACTTTGGAAATTGAATTTGTAGAATTCTTTACCACGATCAGTCTGCAGATTTTTTAGTGTTCTTCCTTCTTTCAATACAGACTGCATGGCTGCTGTCACATCTTCACCAGTTTTTCTCTTCACAGGCACAGCCCATGCATATTTGGAAAATACGTCCAGCACTGTGAGCATATATCGATAGCCTTTCACGAGCGTTAGGTATCATCTCTACAAGATCAGCTTGCCATGTGTTATCTAAGCTTTAAATATGATAACTTCTGCGTGAATTATTGCGACGACCTGGCTTGTGAAGCTCTTCCAACACTGATTTTTTCTCACGATCCCTTCTCCTTGACATATAATGAGTAAATGTTGGACGTATTGTGAGGCACTTCTTTATTCTTACCTCGTAGCTTCTTTCTACGGCTCTGCATGTCATGTATAACTTGCCATATGTTATTGATCTCTTTTTGGAAATAAGCTAAATTAAATGCATTAAAATTATCTCCAGGATCAGCAACATTGCATAGTCTATTATTTTGTATATCGTATTGTACATCAGCTGTAACTTTATAACCAACGCCAGGAGGACCAGGAGGACCTCGACTACCGCCCTCAGTCTTATCTAGCTTACGTCCAAACACGTCGATGCTCATTTTCATACTGACACTATCAGTACATATATCCAGCCTTACGTAACTTCTTAATGATTGACATAATTTCATTGTTTGTTGGCTTGGGTTTCCTGCTGACCTTTCTATGAGCAACCGTAGACGGTCAACTAGCTTATTAGGATCGTCCCAGTGAACAGAATGTACTTGCTGAATTTTTTGAGCCCTTTCATAACGGGGTAACAATGATTCTTCTTTTTTACTAGCTACAAGATCAAGCATTAAAGCCATAATTTTGTTAAAATTATTTCTATTGTGCGTTCGAATAGCTCCATTTTTGCTTAATCCCTTTCTATGAACGCTTGAAGTTTGTAAAAGCCTAACATACTTTTGATAATCATCACGTGTCATGTAAGATCCATCAGAATGGTTTTTTACGAGTGCCTTACTTCAACATTAATCTAACAACAGTCATCGGATATTTCAACTTGCTCATCCCGATTTGATTATTCTCAAAGTATATGGGTAAATCACCAATCTTGTACATTCAATCTTCTTTTCTCACCCCATACATCAAATCTATTAAATCTTTTCTGTTTTTATCGAGAAATAGTAAGTATGAGTTATTTAAAGTATTCTTATTATTATCACAGCTTTATTTCGTAGCATAGCATTCATCTCATCATCATCTTCACTTTCACCGACTGCAGACTGAAACATTGTGGTCTGTGGTCTTTTTAATACCTTAGCTCTATGTTTGACTTACTGTATTTACCTTGTATTATGTTTATTTCTTTATTTTGAATACATTTGTAATCATCATGACGTTCCTCATGATGCGCGTGCGAATTCAAATTGTTTTGTCGACGTTAAGA
>JAPYYV010009354.1:0-13270 GCA_030522625.1 Copidosoma aretas | reverse complement strand
GTGCTCGTGAGACTAAATTAATAAAATAATTTTTTTGCATGGTAATCAATAAACGCGCTCGATTATTCGATTATTTATTATTTTTTCATAGAAAATTGATTTATTAGTTAATAAAAAAGCGTCGTGGCTCTCTCCGATTTAGATTAATTGTTATGGATAGTTAATTCATTTGTTAATCAACAAGCGTGCCAAGTCAGTTTGGTATGGATTGTTTTCTATGGATAGTTCATTGTCAATAATTAAGAAGCGCTGGATTATCAGGTGATAGATTATTGATAATTATTGATAAATTTATTTACCAATCAACAAGCGTGCTAGGTCAATAGGTTGTACATTTGTTACGGATAGTTTGTTAATTTAATAATTAACATGCGTCTGGTTTATTAGGGTGTGGATTATTGTTTATAGATACTTTGTTTATTTACTAATCAATAAGCGTGCTGGGTGTTATTAATAAATAAATAAACTATCTATAATAAATAGTCTGCCACTTATAACCCAGCAAGCTTATTGATTAGTAAATAAAAAAATTATCTACGAACAATAATCTACAACCTAATAAACCAGCACGCATGGTAATTATTGAATAAACAAAGTATCTGTAACAAATCCATAACCTATTGACCTAGCGCGCTTGTTGATTGGTAAATAAATTAATCATCAATTATCAATAATCCATTACCTGATATTCCGGCGCTTCTTGACAATTGAGAAACAAATTATCCATAGAAAATAATCTATATCGATTGACTTAGCACGCTTGTTGATTAACAAATAAATAAATCATCTATAACAATTAATCTATATTGCAGAGAACCAGGACGCTTTTTTTTTAACAAATAAATCAATATTATATAAAAAAAATAATTAATAATCGAATAATCGAGCGCGTTTATCGATAACCATACAAAAAATCATTTTATTTTTTTAATCTCACGAGCATAAGTATTTCTATTTTTTGTATTTAAAATTGTTCTATGGATCGATTTTTGTCTGAAAGAAGTCGTTTTTAGAAAATTTGAGGTTAAGTCGTTGATAAGACTATTGCCGTTTGCAAAAAAAAATATAATCATATAAAATTCATCAGCTCAACCAGCAATATAAACTTGTTAGACTTTGTATGAAAATCTAAAGCAAATAACGATTGATTTATTAAGAATATAATTTTATTTGAGGTTGTGTTTAATAAATTTCATATTACAGCAGTGGTTTATCATAAAACATCATCTTACATGTATCATAGTATTTTTTTTTTCATCTTTAAAATCGTTTAATGGATCGATTTTTGTCCCAAAAAAGTCGTTTTTGCGACACTTTGCGGCCCGGCAAACCCCGACTGGGAGGCCCGGAAGGGAAGATTCCCCCCCCCCCCCCTGCGAGGTTCTTGAGAGGGTAGAGTGCCTTCGGCACACGTATCAAGCTAGTAACTAACCGCGATATCGATCTGAAAAACAATTCGAGCATGTTCATCATCCTTGATTTACCCTATAACCAGTTTATCATCGACTTATAAGAGACTGGAGTATGCGTGACATTGTGCCCATCGATACAGCATATTTGCCATTAGAAACTTAACAGTACTTATAACGAACTTAGCTAAACGGGTATTTGGTAGACACTGCATGGGCACTTCACGTCAACTTGACGGGTACTTATTAGATACTTGTAGACCTAGTGAAATTTATTCAACAAATTTATTAGTCCGTTTAATTGTGTATCTTGACATCCAAGTGACCGCCAAGTACTCGCAAAGTACCCGTTAAGTACTCGGCATGTACTTGCCAAGTAATTACCAAGTGCCTGCACATACCCGCTAAGTGCTCGGCAAGTACCCGCCAAGTGCCCGTCAAGTGCTCGCCAAGTGTCCGGAAAGTACCAGTCAATTGCCCGCCAAGTGCCCAGCAAGTAAGTGCCCTGCAACTGCGCGTCAAGTATCCGGCAAGTATCCGGCAAGTACCCATCAAATTCTTGGCCGGCACTTGGCGAGCACTTGTCAAGTACTTGGCGGACACTTGGCAGGTACTTACTTGCCGGGCACTTGGCGGCCACTTTTTGGTCGGGTACTTGGCGGGCACTTGGCGAGCACTTGGCAGGTACTCATTTGCCGGGCACTTAGCGGGCACTTGGCGAGCACTTACTTTCCGTGCACTTGGCGGACACTGTAGGGCACTTGGCGAGTACTCACGTGCCGGGCACTTGGTGGAGACTTGTCGGCTACTTGGACGTCAAAATACAGAAGAAAACGTACTCCTAAATTTGGTAAATGAATCACAGTAGGTCTACAAGTGTCTGATAAGCACCCGTTAAGTTGACGTAAAGTGCCCGTGCAGTGTCTACCAAATACCTGCCAAGCTAAGTTCGTTATAAGTACTGTTAAGTTTCTAATGGCAAAAGTGATGTATCGATGGGCACAATGTCACGCATACTCCAGCATGTTATAAGTCGATGATAAACTGGTTATAGGGTAAATCAAGGATGATAAACATGCTTAAACCGTTTTTCAGATCGATATCTCGGTTAGTACCGGCTTTAAACGTGTCTTGAAGGCACTTTACCCTCTCAAGACTCTCGTAGGGGGGGGGGGGAGATTAGTCGCTTCCAGGCCTTTCAGTCGGGGCTCGCTACGCCGATCTCTCTCACCCCCTCCCTGGACCACGATGTAACGATAATAACCCCTACTCTATTACAGTAGGCGTGTGATGGGGCAACTTCAGCGAGTGGCTGAGTAACAAATTTTTCGCAAATGGATCTCTCAAGTTCGAAACTAATTTATGAAATAATTCATGTCCCTACAGCTTTGCACTAACTTTGATGCCATGCAAGTAGAGCTTCCATGCCACTAGTGGTGCAAATGCTCTATTTATTCATCAAACTCTGAGGCTTTGGATACTGCTTGAAGCTGATTAAAATAACTATGTAAAAATCCTAGGCATTTGCGATCATTTTGACTGAAATATTCGTGATAATTACACCGAAAAATGTAGGTTTACAAATTTTAAGCGCAATCCGATACGCACACGAATGCACACTAAATATCGCTCATTAGATTAATTATGTATCGCTATTATGTAGGTTATGAACATTGCCACGTATCGATATCTCGGAAATTAAGGAAGATTTTAATCTGGGAACATTTCCAGCACGCTCAGCATCCTTGATTTACTTGATAACCTTTTTACATCGTCATATACGCGTGAAGACGTACCCACTGATACAGCACCCTCCCCGTCTCACTCAGCGCCCACCTAGTACCCCTCAAGGACCAGCCAAAAGCTCGTCGGGTTCCTAATGTACATACTTACTGACTTTATTCTTAGCTTAAAAAAAATTTACGCAACTAAAAGACACTCTAATAAGACCATTTACTTTATTCACGTTTGCTCTTTATTGCTATACCGGGTCAGCATAGGTTATATTTACACAGAGTACAGTGACTGAACCGATGTTGATTTACGTGCATACTTTTTGCATACTTCGAACCATTTTTCTGATTTTACTTTGAATATCACTTAGTGTTCTTTATTAAATTTTGACTAAATAACAGAACTATATTGAATAACCATAATCGAAATGCTTCTGCTAAGTTGTTTTTTTCTGTGTCAATCTGTATGGGCTCTACACAGGGAATTAAAGAAGTCTACAACCTATACGTAGTTTCCAACAGTTTCCAGGTAGATCCTGATGGTATGTTAGGTACTGAATTCTTAGAACAACGAAACGCAGTTCTTTCTTTTCTCGATTAAAGAATGCAATTCGAATTAATAAAAAATATCAAATTTTCGTACCTCCCCACATTTTTTTTCTCGATCGAACAGAAACGGTATG
Organism: Copidosoma aretas; assembly: GCA_030522625.1. Lineage (NCBI taxonomy): Eukaryota > Metazoa > Arthropoda > Insecta > Hymenoptera > Encyrtidae > Copidosoma > Copidosoma aretas. The sequence goes on along the minus strand of JAPYYV010009354.1, from coordinate 9,445 downwards.
CAAAAGAAATATCAAACATTAGAATAGGATAGACTGTTACGTCTCCTTGTTGCAGGCTGGTCCTGGGATTCATGGGAAATAGTTCCCAGTGAAAAAAAAAAATAGAAAAGTTTACTTTATACTACCGATATTAATTATAATTTAACTTTATTGCTTTGAATCGGAAAGAGTTCGATAAACATTATTCCCGTAAGAACCATTGAAGAATCAGACCAGCAACAAGCAGATGAAACCCGACTTGAAAGGATAGACACTATAATAAATCTACTGAAAACTAATGATGCGAATAAGAACAAAAAAGTAAATTGCCTTTACGTGATTATCAAATGACATTTTTAATTTTACTTGCCTGGAGATAAATTAAGCAAAACTTCCGTAGTAACCATACAATACCAATGACTGATGACGGACCTATCAAAGTCGAACACTATAGGCATTCACCTTACCTTATAGATAAAATCCAAAAGCAAGTAGAATATTTACCATCTAATGTTATGATAGGAGAATTAAATTTACCTTCTAATTTACCTGCTTCAATTGTCCCGAAAAAATCAGATTCGCAAGGAAATAAAGTATGGCATTTAACAATTGATTTCAGAGCTTCAAATGAAAAAATAATAGTGACAGTTTCCTCCTTACCAGATATTACAGGAGTCCGAGACCAGCCGGGGTATTGCAAATTTTTTTCTATATTTGATCTTGCCTCTGGATTCCATTAGGTTCAAATCCGATATGGGTAACCGCCTGTAGCGCCGTTCTCGTGGCAATTGACAAACCTGACAAGGGGCAGATTAAAAACAGAAACACCATGCCCGAGATTCTATTTATCAGAATTTATACTGTTTTTCATTATTTAAGTGATGGAGTACAGTGTTTACAGTTAGTAAAACATGAAATTTAGCGCATGTAACGTGATGTATTGTGCAATCACAGATTAATAAATTCATCCTTGTAGAAAATACTGATAAAGATTATATTTTCACACTAGTGCCAAAGAGACAGACGTCATTCTGATTACTGCAGTAGAACCCGCTGCATTTACTGTATACAGTTCGGTACAACGTCTGTCTCTTTTGCACTCATGTAAAAACATGACCTTCAGCAGTAGATTCTACAACTGTGAATTTGTAAAGTCGTGATTGCTCAATACATCATATGATTTGCGTTAAAGACATGTTATAATCACTGTAAACATCGTACTCCATCTGTTAAATAATGAAAAACATAATTTCTGATGAATAGGATCTCGGACATGGTGTTTCTATTTTTTATCTACCTCTTGTTGATTTTGTTAATTGCCACTAGAGCGGTGCTACACGCAGTTACTCATAGCAGATAGATGCCTCCAAAACTGCATTCCCTACCCCTCTCCAACATATACAGTACAACAGAATGGCTATGGGTCTCAAATGTTCTCTCTATTATTTTTGAGCTCAAATTAATAGGATATTTTCGGGACTGTAAGGAGTAGAACTTTTTTTATGTAGGACGTTCTTGTACAAACCGTACGGTATTGAACAAAAATTGACCAACCAATTGTTTATTTAGCTGAAATTTTTTTTATGGGTTCTGTATTAAACAAAAAAATTTGTTTTTTAAGCGAAGCTTCTTATGGCGCGTTGTATACTTCCTCATATGGGGACAAAAATAAAAAAATTTTAACTGCGGTGACGGCAAAATCGGGCAAAAAAAACAGTTCCACCAGGAATCGAGCCGGTGTCCTCCGTACTTTTGTGCAAAAGCTTATTCGTTATCCTACTAATGGATACATTGAGACTTACATAATTTGTCTACATTTGTCTCAGCTCCTTTACAATTTTTTCTTCTTCTTTAAAAAAAAAATGAATTAAACTGTTAAAAAAACATATATCAATTACTGTTCACTAAAAAAACATGAAATATTACTGACCGATAGAGAATATTTATCATTATTGACTAAATTAGTAAATTTTTGTTACATACAGCTTTAATTTTTCTCAGCCGGCACGAACAATTAAATTTTTTAAATTCTAGGCTACGCTACCATTGTGTTTTAAAACTGATCAAATATCGGTTGCTTGTGGTTTAATCTGATGTGGCCGAACAGAGAAAATTTTATTGAACGCTAAGGGGGGAAGATCGAGAAGGCCGGGTTTTCGCCCAAAAACGATTTGGGTAATAAAATTTGAAATAATGCATGTATTATCTTTAGAAAACTAAGACGATTCTAGCCTACACTGACTACCCCACCCCTTCCTAGTTCTCCTGACGAAAGTTGTAAAGCGTGATTTTACTGTTTGTACATGCACTGTGTATATAAACGCTGATAAAAGTGTACAGAAAATCGGGAAAAATACAGTTTTTCCTTTTATTGTGGAATCGACGTATTATTGTTACTAGATATTAGAATATTTTTAAAAAAAATTCACTTTCATATAAATTTGGCCGATAACAGGCCTTACCGACTCTCTCCCTTAGTGGCTGATGTTTGCAGTGTTGTGTAAAAAGCTGTACGAATTTTATTTCATCAATAGTTTAGATCAGTTGTGTGCATACAATCACATGAATCAGTGAAACCCTCATATGTATCACGGCCTTGTTTGTGAACTTAATGATAATTTTAATACTGACAACTGTGTGTCTAATTACATTACACTACGACAGAAATAATTTTTCTGAGTATACCTGCATTAATGTTCATCAGCAGCTGTACGTATGCATATAGATGAACACACAAGACCTTCAATTAAGGACGAAATAAAACCACATGACAATCAGGGACTGATCAATTGACCGTTACAAGCGTGACCAGTACATGATCAGGGTAATGGGAAGCATTATCAGAGCCTGATAAAAGCCTTACCTTGTTTCCTGCTCGGAACGTAGAAGCTTTGCTTCTGCCAGGCGTCCGATGTATGATTGTTTTTTTTCATTTTAATGTTGTGGACGATAGAAATATTTTAAATTTTACGATCTCGGGGATTTTGGGCTTGGGAAGTAATTTTAAAAAATTTGAACCTTCGGTTCTATTAGAGCTGGAAATTATTACATATCTGTAGTTAAATAATCCTATAAATTCATAAGAACCTCATTTACTAGCATATTAAACGATATCTACTTAAGTATAAGAAAAAAACACTGCATTCTTATTCACTAGTACCTAATCAAAAACATTTACATAAAAATAAAGAAATGAAATATATCTACAACTTGTTTTGAATTTAAACGTTGGATAGCATAAAAACAGCGATGTATTGAGTAGTAGAAATAAATAACAAAATAGTTGCGGTTCTATTAAGTAGAAATCGATATATCAAAAAAGAACTTCAAGCAGATACATTGAGCACGAAATTAAACAATAGACCTTATTTATTTCACAGCATTTTTTTGATGCAACAAAAACTATTTTGTTTACAATTCTTGAGGAAAAACTGGTCTCATACAGTGATATTCTAAAGTTCCCTTTATCGTTATAGCTTTTTTAAAACATGCTGACAACCACCCGCGCCGTTCTTCTTGTTTGTAGTCATCATTTTTCGAACAACAAGTTATATTTAGTAGAGCATCTGTCGCCTAGGTTAATAATTCTCTGGGTGAACAAATTTTATTATTCACCCTTTGGAGTCTAGCTCTACCAGTAATTTTTTATAAAGTGCCGCCGATTCCATCACATAGTCTTTTTCTATGCAAAGTTGGAAAAAAGTGCCACTCATTTGCTATTTCAAAGTCTTGTTGATGATGAGTAAGATTCATAAATTTTTTTAAATTTTTTTATTGGTTACTGATCCCGTAAAAATATTATTTTTGTAAATCCCTGAACATTGGATTTTATATAGTCTACTAACTATCTTTGGAAGAGATGCACTGCAATAGTATCGTGGCGTAAACATTGAAAAATGGAAACAAAACTTTTGAGGTGTGATTCATGTTTGTCATCTTGATAATGTATAGAAAAGGGATGTTATGTCGCTTGATCGTTATTTCAGTGAATACCTTAAACAAAATTTTCAATTATACAAGCGTGATTCTCCGAAAAATCACGAATGACGATACATTCATTCTTCTTTGTTTAGTCTTTCATTCATTAAAAACTTTTTTTTGTTTTTTTACTAAGAACGAATATAGCAATAATCAAGGTAAACTGTTACTTGAAGAATGTAAAAATTCATCGACCATAAATATTACAGTTAGTAACGTAGTCCCTCCTGTTGTAACCCATTGTTTATAATTAATATTTTAAAATAATATTTCTTTGAAAATTCGTTCCAGTTAATCAATAATATTTGTTACACCAGGACATTTACTACATAATTCAAAAAGAATTAGTAAATTTTACATTACTTATCATACGATTAGACCTTCATTATAATTTCTTATATGTTGCGGCAGATAAGCTGTGATGGATTCTTAGTTTGCTCCGTCGATTAATAATTTTACATTATCATGTATCGGCTGGACGCAAACTATATGAGTACCAGAAGCTACTTTTCCTTTTTTGCCTGTAGTGGGACGCATACAAGAGGGTCTATGTCTCACTTAAGATCTTTTGAAATGACGCAGAAAAAGACCTTTTATACAGATATCAGTGTCTTGTTTCACCAATTATTTTTTTTAATTGTAAGATTGACGTTGAAGCGTGAGTACTTAACAAAAAAATTCATCGAAAACACACATCTACTTCTTTCAGTGAAAGAATAAAGAGTTATTTTTTCGTAAGTTTTCCAGTATAGGGCACTTTGCCTTACATCGTATACGAGACTAGAGATCCTTAAGTATGTAATTATTTGTTTTATTTATTGATCTGTATTTATCTACTCTTTCAATTTTCTATGAAGTCTTCTTGGCTAACAAAGAAGATTATATAAGAAGAAATATGTAATAATCATTTATTTTTCGAAGAAAAGCAATGTGAGGCAAGAAAATGTACCGTGTAAAGCGTCGCACGCATCGATGTGACATTCTGCGTTAAATAGATAAATATTATTTATGACCAAAACGATTATTGCTCCATAAGTTAAAAATGCATTTTCAAAAGAAAATTTTATGTAAAACATGATGAAATTTTTAAAAAAATTTATACGAGGGTGGGGCAATTGTCAAAAACCGATTTAAACATTTAAATTGGTAATAACAATTTGAACTCGTTGATCATTTGTCGTGTAAGTATTTTCTTGTAAGAGATCATTCTTTTAGCTTGAATATAAAAAAAGAGAGAAGTTTTTGGCACTAATAGAACCGGAGTCTCGAATTTTCACCCCTCAAGCCCAAAATTACTGAAATCTCGGAATTTAAAATATTTCTATCATCTAGAATATTAAAAAATAACATGAAATAAAATTTGTATCTCTTTTTTCTAATATAAAACTCTTAAAAAAAATTTCAGCCAAATAAAAAAAAGTCGGTCAGAAAGGTGTTCGATTTGTAAAAGAACTTCCCACATGGACAACATCGTTATTTATGCCAAAGTGTCCAAGAACATACAGACAAATTATTGAATTTGATGGGTGGATTAAAAACAGCTGAATTAACCTTGCAACCCGAAATGTTTATTTTCACGTAAAAAAGTAGATTATTTAGACCATATAATTTCTAAGGAAGGGGTTGCACCAGATCCTTATAAACTTGAAGCCATTTTCCGTTTTCCGCGACCTAAAAATCAAAGGTACGTCAAGCAATTTTCGGGACTGATCAGATATTACCGTTGATTTATACCTGATTCCGCAAAGTTAGCTTTGGAGCTAAATGCATTCCTTAAAAATGTTACTCCGCTTTCGTGGACTAAACCGCATGAAATTGCTTTTCATAAATTTAATGAATCATATTGGTTGCGATTACTTTTGCAATACACTGCCTTTGGAGAAAGATTTATTGTTACTACGGAAACGTCTGATCTCACGTTCAAGGCCGTATCAAGCAAGGAACCATCGACTGCGATCTGCCAATTGTCCATGCTTCTAGACCTTTGAGAGGCGCAGAATTGATTACTTTACGACAGAAAAAGAACTGCTTGCCATAGTTCCCGTGGTAAACTACTTTTGACCTTATCTACATGGGAGGAAATGCACTCTATTAACTAACCATCCCCCTCTAGTTTGGTTTAGCTCTATCAAGAATTCGGTTTATTGGCCAGCGAGATGAAAAATAAGATTAAGTGAATACAATTATGATATTGTTTATAAGGCTGTGCGAATAAATTCGAATGCAGGCTCTCTTTCTTGGAACCCGCTCCTCGATGAAAGAGGGCTACCAGAAGTCAAAGTGGGAAAGTACTTTTAAGACATCATGAGATCAATAATAATAGAATAAGAGTAAACGAACTAAGTAAAGTAGAAATACAAGGACTGTAGGAGATTAATATCTGGCTTCAGTATACCCTTGATATCCAAGCTGATACAACCGAAGAGGACCTGAGCAGTGTACGTCTGCTACCAAGGTCAGTTAAGGAGGGCCTGAGCTCTGTACCCCTGGTACCCAAATTAAAAATAGAGATAAAGAAATGAGGAAAAAGGGAATCAGAACGTGACCAGAGATTAGTGAAAATCATATGGGGGACTAACAATTTGGTGAAGGAAACGAAAAATGAATGCACGAATACTAACCTAACCAACACCAACGAAAAGACAGGCTTGGAGAGCGATGGTCCAGATTTTAAAGCCACGACAAAAAATTGAACAGTCTTGTTAATGATTGGTAAAATTAAATACTGTAGTGATCCTTTAGTTTTAAAGAAAGATTACTTGATACATTTTATGGCTACTAATTGAAAAATTTTTGCACCTATACTTTTGGAAAGATTTGTCAAAAATTTTCAAAATCAAACAGTTCTATCTACCGCGTTCGGACCCTAGACGATTTGTTTGGTCGCGAAGAGCCATAATTCCCTTGTTAAATACTTAAAAATTTACACAGATAGAACAGATTGGGACGCATAACACTTCTGCATATTTAGCCAATGGCTTTACGGCTCACGAATTATTTGCGGTTAGAAGGTCAGACTTCTCTCCGAGTTCAATACCTTAACAGTCGAAAAAAACGACTCCATGTATTTAAACGAACTAATAGAAAAGCTTTATTATACACAGTCTACCGCGAAGGAAAAACTTTTATAAGTAAAAGAAATATCAAAGCATTAGTAAGACCAAAAACTAAATGTAAAGATTCCACAGTTAGTAAAAAAACTTTATTTAGGAAAGTTCGATAAATATTACGCGGGAACCAACAAAATAATACAGTAAGTCAATAATAAAATTGCAAAAAAAGATTTAGGATAAAGGGAAACTAATTTTGTGCATTTAAATAAACTAAAACATGCGTCCTTAAGACCAGCTAAACAGTATAGTAACCATAATATTTTTTTAAATACCAATCTGTGAACTTTTCTAATAAATAAATAAATAAATAAAAAAAGGGGAAAAGGAATTCGTAGGATGGGCAACCAAGATCGGCTTTACTTAAGGGAGCCAGAGAGAGGCCCCATTTATTCCTTCCATAGAAAAATTATTAAACGACACATCATTTGTTCGTCAAGGAAAATGTATCTAGCTTATAACAACCATCCAACAAATCAAAATTTATGAAGATACAAATCGTAATCAGTATGCTATAAAATAATTATAAAGGAGACATCTTTATTTAATACCAATATGAACCCTAATTGGGATTAACTTCTTAGCTTTTGTAAGAAACGAATAGGTTTTTTCAGAACTAATTTTATGCTAATATGACAAATTAAGATCATATTTTTTTCCACATCAAAAGTAAATCAATTCTATTAATAATATATTCTTTTTCGATGATGAGATGCGGATTAAAAAAAAGGCTTCTGATGTTATTCAAGAATGATTATTATTTATGACCAAAACCTATGTTTAACCATGCATTGTACCAACTTCTAACCGTAATTACGTTTAATTCCTGGTAGTAATCGGTACAGTTTCAATACAATACATATTTATATTTACATATTCTGGTGGGGCTTTGCCCCCTGCGTGCTCCGCACGCTTACCCCCCGGGCACAATGACACTTTTCAGTCAACGATTCGGGATTAAGAAATGTTTTCTATTAACTATCTATGTATTAACCTTAATCTATAAAACATAAAATGAATAGACCACCGTAATTTAACAGTCTCAAAACTTTTTGCTCCCTCATAAAGCAAGCTCTGCATCTGTCGAGAAAACCTTCCCGTGAAATCATATAACAAATTTTATGTATGGTGTCGGCGATCACAATAAGACATTTGCAGGAAATTTCTGTCTATGTGTATGTGTGTGTGTGTGTGTGTGTGTGTGTGTGTATGTGTGTGTGTGAGTGTGTGTGTGTGTGTGGGTGAGTGTGTGGGTGTGTGTAATCAGTCATTTATTAGGAACCCATAACAGAATTTAATGAGATTTGTCGATCTTCGTAAAATAGCTTTTTTGTTTCTTAAGAGTGCACATAATCTGACTTGAATTCCTTACCAGTAACGTATTATAGAACACAATAAGAACCTTTTTTTTAATTATCCTGATATATCAATGCTTCACTTTTGTATTAAGGAAATACTATGATTTTTTTAAAAATCAGTTATACTTGAGGAATCCCGCAACAGATTTTTCCAATCCAGGGTATAAAACATTTAATTCCTTATATTTATGTTGTATAGAAATTGAAAATCAAAGTTTTGTACCTTATTAAAGTTTCTTTAACGGTTTTCAACGTCCTAAAAAAAAAGATTTGTGCTATTTTTGGGGTATAAACATTTTTCTTTAATTTCCTAAATAATAATATTTCATAGGGCCTTAAAAATTTATTTTTTAATTTCCAATCATCTCCTCACGTTAATTTGTTTCCTTTTAATCAGAGGAATACATAAAAAACACTGAAAATGAAGGCTAAGTTTTTACATCAACCAACACCTCTCTATTTATGCTCTACGATCATTTTTTTTTCTTTTAAAAATCCATAAGAATTATTATTTTTGATATCACCTATTTTCAAATCGTTTAAGGTTAAGTCATAATAACCACCCGTTGAATAAATAATGGGCATCTGCATCGATCTGCTGAGCATGCAAAAGTTCTTTGGCAATTGATTCTGTATTGAAATAAAAATAATAACAAGTCTTTACATGCGTGTATTACACCGATCTACTTATGTTGCTTAATTTTAAAAATTCTCAAAGAACAAGACGCAATAAAAATCAAATAATTTATCCATAGAACCTCGTGGGATCAACCGATAGTGAAAAAAAGGTATGGCTCTCCCTCTCTCTCTCTCTTTTCCCATGCCTGTACGTACGGTTAAATAATGTAAAACTTTGATTTCAAAGTTTCGAAAAAAACTATTTAATTGAAAAAACAATTAGTTATTAATGAAACAAGACAAATATTTATATCGGTCTTACAGTCAAATTAATAAACAAACATTAATATTATCTTTAATTTGACGTATGTGTGTGTGTAATTATTAAAATTACACCCACAC
>JAPYYV010009353.1:0-11991 GCA_030522625.1 Copidosoma aretas | reverse complement strand
TATTGCAGTAGTTTTGACCGACCGCGTCGGCACTTTCGTCGAGTTACCGTTGGTCGCGACGACGCTGTAAAAGCGCAAACGGCGGGTTTTTCCGTTCTTTTTGGGGGGGGGGGGAGTAAATTTTCGATGAAAAACAAACACACGGGGCTGGGGGGGTCAGTGCGGGTGTTATTGAAGAGCTTTGTCGTAGGGGTTGGCTTTGAAAGCATTGTATTCGTTTTAAATTTATTCTTGGCTCAAAAACTTGGAGACTTTTTCTTTTCATCATCATCAACCAACTATTGGAAATTTTAATGTAGGGTTCGGGTTCTTTTTTCTGTTTGGATATTGTTGTGAGTTTATACATACGTATTGTTTACAATTGCGTGAAAAGCCTTTACTTACGCATTGCAATTTTTAGACTGAAATACTATTTAACCATGCACTTTAAATATTTTTAGGTTGCCTGTGAGGGTATTAGTTGATAATAACTCGTCGTGTGAACAAATTTTAATACTTTGTATGCTGCGCCTCATAACTGAGCAGTTAAAAATGTAGAAGTTGGCTGCACGGATTTTAGTGACCCATTTATTAACCCGAAACATTGTAAAAACAAAAGAAGGGTGCCTATCAACACCGCAAAATTGAAGAATTAAAAATACTACTTCAACCCCCTCGCCCCAGTATGATTATTAGGGCACACCTTCTTCAGTCCCGGCACACCTGATCCGCAACTTTCGTTTTCCGCAGTGACGCAGAGATCCCCCCGCTTGGGAGAGAAGTGAAAAAAAAAAAAAAAAGGAAAAAAACCACGAGCCACGAGGACGAGCGCTCGAAGGGGGCGCAGACCAGCCGCGTCATGTGGACGGGCGGCCGGGCGCTGGTGCTGCTGGTACTGCTCCTACTCTCGAGGCTCCAGCTGACGCTGCAGCAGAGGCCGCGGATCGGGAGCTCCGTGAACATATTCAGCCGCTACGGCTACATGGGGGTCAGCATGAGGGTGTACCCCCGCAACGACAACGACACCTGGATATTCCGCGAGCCGTTGCTCGACATCTTTCGCAACGTGCTCCTGCTGCCGGCCAAGGTCAGGCGCGAGAACGTCGTCTTCGACGGCGACTTTCACATGGAGTTCTGCGACAATGTCAGGCAGCTTTTGCAGGTGAGCCGTTAATTTAACGAAGTGGCCACAATGTTTTGAGTAATTCTGTAAAATTACGGTGTTTGGATGTCGCTGAGCTCTCGGAGTTATAAATAGTTCTGGAATTCGGATGTTGGTATTGTAAATTTCAAATATTGGTACGGAATTAAAATTTATGATTTGCTGATTGTTTTATTTTTTTTCTTCCACGCTTTTGAGATTCGGAAATTGAGAAAGCAAAATGAAATAAGATCAAAGAAAGTGATAAAGCAGATCCGATGTCCTATTGAGATGCATGGATTATTTGAAATTCGTAAGGACACCTCACATGGTTCTATGATAATGGATTTTTTTCGGACTATCTTTACGGTGCACAACATTGCATGAACAAAAAACTTGATATTCTTTGAAATATATAATCTCAAAAATGTTGTAGATGTTACTGTTTCATTCTTATTACTGATGCACAAATTAAAGCGTAAAGATGTGTATAATGAGATTTGGGGAGCGTTGTTACTGAAACACCTGTTTTTAATCAGCTCAGAAATACTTGATGAAGAGTCCTTAAGGCGCGCTACTAGAAACCTGACTTTAATTATTCCGTGCTTCAGGCGTATCTTCTAGTCGAATCTTCGCCGTGTATTTCGTAACAATTTAATTTTGAACGATGAAACTAAAATTTTATGATTAAAAAAAAAACATGCAGTTTATTTTGAATACAAAGTAAACATCAGCTAGCTGAACAAACTAATTTGTCTACTACGCAAACTCTCACATATAACCTTTAAATACTTTTACATTGCAATTAAAAACGATGATTAACATAATTTTAATCCGTGAATTTCGTCAAATATTTTATGCATAAATATTCATTTTAAATGAGTTGAAACTCCAAGTCCTAGTTTGAAACCCAAATAAGAGTACATGTCATGAAAAGATGTAAAAAGAACTCTGACAACAAACCCGTCGAATGGATAAAAAGTACGCGCGGGGAAATTGCCTTTGGACAAAATGAAAGTAATAAAGTCGAGCCCGTCTCTCTTTGAAACTCAAACGAATTCAAGAAATATTCTTCAAAAGCTCATTCATGAAAAAGCGCGCTCGCTGAAAGATGACTCGTTAAAATCTGGTAAGTGGGATAAACGCGGATAATTAACGTCATAAAGTTTGACGGCAATAAAACAGTGACGGTCGCAAGCGACGAGAGCAATATCGGAACACACTGCAGCCGAGTGGATATCTTTGAACTTAAAACGAACGAGATGGCAATTTAACTTTGCTGGGCTATTTTGTTGTTTAGATTATGCAACGTACAAGTATACGTATGTAGTTGCTCTTTGTTGAGCTGACGAGAGTATACCGGGGTATTTTATTATTTATTTGACTTGAAAAGATTGGATTTTACTTTTCTTCATTAATTCTATTTGATAATTCAAAGACGTAGTGTGTGTTGAAACATAGATTAAATAGGTATTAAAATCTGATGAAAACTCTAAAAATTATTTTCACGTATTTAAATGAAGTGATTCAAAATGAGCTTAGGTAAGTTAAGTACGATGGTGTTGATCAAAACGAAATTTTGCAACAAAGTTGTTTCAATGCGCTTTCGCTAATTAATAAAGTTCAAATACTCTTATTACTGCTAATTAACTAAATTTTACTAAAGCTAAATTATAATGATTCTCAAAACCGTGCACTGACAGAATTAAATACTTCAATGCTTACAAATTTTTTGATTGACTTTTGAAAAACACGTAATATAACTTCAAAGTATGGAAGATAAGCTTTTGCTAACTTGCACTGACCTATGCCTTACGTCAGAATTTCATGATTCTAATAGATACTTCGAGGTGCTAAATTATCAAATTTAACAAGATAAAAACCAAATAAACTGAATATATTCTATAATATGAAGTAAAATTATGCCATGATAATTTAAAAGATACGTCAGTTGTTGTGAAGAACACATCAGAAAAATACACGATTAAAAAATGATTGAAATATCTATTTCTTATTATTATTATTATTATTATTATTATTATTATTATTATTATCGTGGTATTATTTTTACGCTTGAAAATTAGAAAAACATTCCAAAATAACCAAAAGTAGAAAATATACAATAAAATAAGAGGATAATAGTTATTTTCATAGGCTAAAATAAACCAATAAAAATTATTATGTACGCTTATTAACGTATACGTTCGCATTCATAAAAATAATATCATACGCGATTCAGTGAAAGTGTAGCTTTTGTGTATAAATATAGCCATTTGTAAGTCACTCCTGAAAAAAACAAAAGAAAAGGTTGAGATCTTTTACGTCTCACACCTGGCCTTCTGAAGAATTTAAATGGAAGTTGTTTACAGTCAACGTTGTCTGGGCAAACATTACGAAATCTTGAAATTTCAAGCAAGTGTTAAAAATGACAAGCCGTTTCATTTAGAGCACTACACGTGCGCTCATTATTTCTCAAACCACATTGAATCTACCGAATAAAAATAAAACGTTTGAAACACCGATAGCCATAAATTTAACATGAAAATTTTAAGACTTGCGCACAAAAAATTTTCAATCAATCTCTGTGATGTAATCTTTTCCTAAAAATGTAATAGATTGTATTATAATTGCTAAAAAATTGGCGAACCAAATTTTTTCCGGTAAAAATAATGCACCGCACGTTTTCTAACGTCGAAAAATATTTGGAAGATAAAAGTAGCAAAGTATTTGGAAAAAGTACTTATGCTTGTATCGTTCGAATACTTGAAAGAAGAAACCTCTCGGAAAATATATCGCAGTGTTTCTTTGGCTACAATTAATTTTGTTGAGCACTGCGCAATATTTGAGAATGAAAAAATAAGAAAATAATTTTACTTCCAAGCGTATGAAAATAACTACTTGACTACCTTCCAAACTCATCCTCTAATACATGTAATACAAAATACTTGTACACGTGTGCAACACTAACGATCCGACGAATGCTCTTGGCCGCGTGACCCGCCGACAGGCCTACTTCCGCGACTTCACGTTCGAGCACCTGGAGAGGCCGTGGCGCGCGTTCACCGGCAGCTGGTCGCGCGCCATGATAGCCAAGCACCTCGGCATCAGCTCGTCCTTCGTAACGGGCGACCACTGCTACGTCCTCGTGCGGGTCGCCCGTTTCCGGGACGTCAAGCGGCTCAACACCGGACCCGGCGCCGAGTACCTCCACCTCGACGAGGACGTCGCCAGGGAGGCCGAGAACGTCACCATCGGCGACACGGCCAGCGTCATACGCTTCATCAAGAACTTCGGCTCGCACTACATTTCGAGCTACGTCACCGGGAACTCGCTCTATCAGGTTAGACCCATCGGTATTATTACCTGTACATGTACCGTAACAATTAATGTCTCAACAGGTAGAAACATTTTTTTTTCGAGTAAGGACTTTATCTACTGTTTGGGATGTAATGTATGTGTGTAGAGGAGAGTTTGGAGACGCAAGCAAAAATGAGTACCCTAGCTTTACACAGCTTTAAATGTGGATTACATTGAAAATTGACCAAAAACCGTCCAACGCAACGCAGTCCACAATTTTAAAAGTCGCTAATGATTTCTCGAGGCTTCCAGTCAATATATTATACATGGATGTAAAAAATAGATGTCGAAGATTTTTCGACACGATATTCTATGAAACAATCATAATATACTACGGATCCACGAGAACATGCAAAAGTATGGTCTGGGCTGTAAACGGAGCGAATATAAATTAACCTTTTTTCCATTTCATACTGTAAAGAAAGTGTGTATTTTGTTTCGTAAAAAAAAAAAATGGTTTTTGTCAGGATCCGAAAAAAACATTCGATTCAGAAACGTTGTGTATTAGAGTTTATCACATTAGAGTTCATTTCTCTGAGAAGAATGAGTCTCGAACCAAACTTTGCATGTCTATCAGTGATGAAATCCATACTTCCTACCAACTGCATGAACAATATGCCAGTTAGTGGAGTTCAAAATAATTATTCAACGTTATCGACTATATTACTTGTCACGTTGTCGTTTACAACCTTGCCATCACAACCGATCAATCGATAAAAAATGAATAAACACAATTTGTCGTTTTTCAATGTTTACGAAAATTACAAAAAAAAACTCTTCTGTAATTCAACTAAGTTCGTCCAATCATTGGTTATTATGATTACAAATTATACTGATGCATCTTTATCTACTTGTGAATAAAAAAGCAAGAGCATCTTTTCAATATAATCTTTCTACAATAGTAAGATAACGAACACAATGGCAGACGAAAGATCAAAGCGGCATTATTCAAAGCAGTCGGCCGCTTTTATGCAAATACCACTGAAAATAACTGCTCACACAGAGAATGAAGGATGAACCTCGAAGCGCACACGTTAATCGAGGTAGAGCAGGAACGAACTCTTCCGTAGATTACAAAAGATTTTTTTTTTTTAATTTTTTTAGCGTATACCGCGCATACATTGTACATTTTAACCCTGAAGATCCATCAGACTACTCAAGTAATCCCACCGACATGACTATTACAACGCTATAGCGGATGCCTCGTTCTATATTTCGATTGGCGAGCACTTTAGCACGAGCGCCCTAATCGATTGTCCCGGTATAATTAAACCAATTAAGTCCGTGGCTGGCATTGCCGACGGTCGCGACGTGTGTTCGCGTCTTGCCCTTGGCGACGGGGCAATTTTTCGATTAAGGTGTCATTTTTCCATCAAGCGTTCTTGGGTATCGCGACGAATGGGAAAAAATAAAAAAAAGTCGGACGTAACGAAATTGTACAACTTATGATTGGAGCCAACTTCAATTCCGCGCTTGCAAAGATACGCTTACCTCTGTTCCGCGTTATAGGGTACCTACATGGTACATCTAAAAACTTTCAGACTCGGAAACATCAAAAATAACATGTTGAGTAAATAGACTCTCGGATTATGTGGAGAAATGGCTTGGAAAAAAAAAAGATCCCAAGCAATTAGGAACAGTAAGAGCAGGCGTAACAATTATCTCTTGGAGTGATCTTTCGAGCGACTTTCGTGCATTAAATTTCAAACAAGTTTTTTTTATCTCTCTCGAACGAATCTCAACCGGTAGATCGATTAAGTATAATACGGCGGCAGTATGAATTTCATATTTTAGTCCGGGATAATGAAGCACTCGGGAAGATAGTTAATTGGTACGTGACTGCGGAGTCTGCATCAGACCGTCCCCCTCTGTTTGGACAAGCAGCGCGAATGCACGGCAACCTAATTTTCGCAAAACGAGAGTAGGCGCACACGACATGATTCTATAACCCGCTATTATCCGGAATGTGGGAGGATGAAACTTGCGGTGAGTCTGGTAATGCGGTGATTTTTAAATCATTATCGCGGACCATACCGGATAGTTAGCTCATTTTATTTTCTTTCGCTGATCTTTTTCTCGCGTGCAATGGGTAACAGTTTTGAAACGGAATATTGTAACTCATTGAAACATTGTTCATTGGCGAGTATAAAAAATTCAATTATACTCTGTACTTAAATGTGATTATTATGATTCTAAATTTGTTGCAAAAGCTAAAAATCGTTGATTCACATTTTTTCTTATTAATTTTTTCTACTTTTAATAACTTCGACTCGTACGTGTTGGGTAATTATTTAAACCATTTCATTGTTGCCGGAAGATAATTCTGCATAAATTAATATACTATTAATTACCGAAGAGCGAAATTGATCGCGTCTTTCATAAAAATCCAGTGTACTTAATGTGGATAATTTCATCCAATTAAATTGGACAGCCGAGCGTTTTTCGGTAAAACGAATCTCGTTAATGCATACACAAGATAATTTCAGACGTTGAATCATAGCGAATATCAAGTGCGCAGAGTTTTTTTACGCAACCAGATAGAACCATTACTTTCTGACCATGACCAGGTATACAGGGCTCTTGTAATTTCGTTTTATGCCCAAAATAAATTCTGACGTTAAAAATGTTGGATATACACTCTGGATGAAATAATTCCAGCTCGCGCGTACAATATTATTCTCCGCAAACTCGCATGCAATTATTCATGCATGAGTTAAAATGAAAATATTTTTGATACAGCGAGTGTGGAAAGAAAAAATTGTATTTTTCAAAGCTAAATCTGCAGTACTCATCACGACAGATTTCACGTATATAAATAAAGTCGATGTATGAAAACGCTCTCTTTCTCCCTCTACATATCATGTCCTCACAGACGAGGAAACCGTGAAAGTAATGGCTTTATACACAAGCGCTGAAAAGAAGCCTTGACATTTCTGCTCCATTAAAAGGAAAAAGCACAATCGAACCGCAGCATTGCCATCGCTCCATTGTATCCTGCTCCCCGTGTGCACGCGCATTGTCTCATTATAATACAGAAAACTTCCGAGCAAACGATACGGGCGCAATAATATCAGAGCATTCGTTGCTGGTGGAGCTTACGGAGAAGTAAAGGACAATCGCATCCATTACCCGAGAAAACAAGGAAGCATTCCACCGCGAGAAATAAAGCAGCAATCAGTTTCCGGCATTATACACGCATGAAAAACAAAAATTAAACTCTGGCCCTCGTCCGAGCGTTTATGTTTGAATCCACCAGACGTGGGAAAAAAAAAAACCCGGAAAAAAGTCTCCATCACCGTTGCGGCAAGTTCAGAGTACACATGAACATATTCATACAGCCAGGTGTTTATTCGCGCTCGGGCACCCACAGCCGAACGCAAAATAGAAGAAGGAGAGCGCCGCGCTATCACACACACTTATCCGCGATGGGGCGAAATGAAAGGGAGGCTCGAGCCCACATTGGAATACAGACGCGTACGGAGGCTGTGCATATATAGTGGGCTGTGTGTGTATCACAGAGCCGGAGAGCGAACCAGCGACGGGTTTGCATCATCGCTTTTTCAAGTAGGCGACGGGAAAGTTGCATAACGGCCTCTGCCGGCTGTAAGTGTAGGTGAGCGCGGGCGCCGAAATGTGCATGCGGGATACACGGGATGCATGTATACAGGCATAGGAGCGCACGTGGAGAGAGAGAGAGAGGCTGATAAATCGTCGCGGGCTGCATCTGTATTATACCGCGGCTGCTTTCGCGCGCGCGTGGTGGAAAATCCGCGGAAAATCGGTGGTTCGACGGGTTGAAAAAAAAAAAATTGGCTCTCTTTCGGACGGAGGAGGTGCATCTACATACAGTTGTGATGATTTTTTTTCGACTTTACCCGGACTTTTATCGAATACACGTTTGTCTTTCATCATAGGTTTTACGAGAAAAATTATGCGCTGATTTTTTATCGCGAAGAATAACATTGATAATTTATCGGCCCTGCAAATTGAAATTATTTCTCTTTTTTTCATTGTTCTTTGAAATCATATTCTTAATAAACTATTTTCACCTCGAACGTCATCATTTGCGAATTGGTTAGTCATGACGTAAATACATTTTTTTCGTTACGCTGATTAATCTGCGGGAAATGCGGATGAAACTTTTAAAATTAATCTGTTGTGGGCAATACTTTGTCGCAGAATCTCAATTTCTTCCTTTACTGCTACAATTACATCATAATATAGTGTAAAATAATTCAATATGTGCAGCATATAATTTCGTGCATGGCTCCAGAAAAGTGCTGAATGTGGAATAATGCGTATCTATCATGCATAATTGTATTTGTGCAATATATTTTCACGCACGCGAGATCGCAAAGTTTAATCTTGTGATATCAAAATCAGTTTATACGATCAATTTTGACAGTCGGCAAAGTTAAGTTTTGTTAGTTTGCCGACAATAACTTGGTTCATCAAATTATCGTTATTTCGAGATGTGCCTTATAAACAAATCGATTTTCGTGCTGTTACTCTGATGATTTTTGAAGGATTCTCTCATGTACATCACTTCGATAGATGTATTAGGTCATGTTTAGACGTCCATTTATCTTGCGACTGTAGCGAGAAGTAAAACGTTTTGCAATTTTTTTAAAGAGAAGGTAGAGTCTGTATGTCTAATATACGCTAATGTAAGTCATGGGAATATACAGCTTTTTAGCTACCGCGTAACGCTTTGTATACAATAATTATACTCTAATTTCTAAAAAGTATTCATGTATAATATGATGAAACGTTTGCCTGGTTGATTTCAGCGCAAATTTTTCGTCTCTGAGCAGTGACTTCATATGCATACACGATCAAATTTAAACTAAAAAATGCTCCAGTTCTTATTCGGGGAATAGCAAACTATACTTTATTTGCCAAACCCCGATCGCCTCACTACTTGCATAATAAATAACTGATAATACTGCTATTTATGCAAGAACGGCGGCCCTGACTCTATTTTCTACATGTCAACCAGTATTTCTGGAATCATTCGACTATCTTACAAGAAGGAAATAGTCCATAAATAAGAGGTAACAGCCAAAATGGCTCTGTCCAACATCTCGAGTGAAAATCTGGAATTTCGTGACTAATAAGCTTTCCCAAATCCTATAATGCCCTTCACACGCGTGTATATAGAATGACGCATCTGCTTTTCCATCAATACGGAAAATTCCACACGATTAATACCAACCTTGCCATCGCTGAGCATCTATATACATTCTTGTATAACATCATTAAACAAGTTAGGAAATGCATTCGCGTAATGAAATTTAAAAAAATTTCAAGATATTTTTCATTATTATACCGAGGTAATGGTGAAAAGTTATCGGTGGAATAATAGCACATTTGTGGGTAAAATTACAGGATGATTAGAATTTTCCTCTTATAAATTACACCTAGAGCTGATGAATAGGAAGGAGGAGGGGGAAGGGGTAAATTTTATCGAAAAAACGCTCGAGGCTGAGTATAATTTGTGAATCGGCCTTGCAGCTCGAAATGAATTATCACAAGCATGTGCGTATGTTGCACATGATACGCAGCGCGATGCAAAATTACATTTGTCAGAAACAACTGGACGTTTTTAAATACATGCAAATATTTACCCACGAGACAGTCTATTGCTTACCAAGTGCGACATGCACTGACACATGAACGTACGATAAAACAAGACGCAAATATTTCTGACTCTCGGACCGTTTGCATGACTTTTTATCGCGCTCTTACTTTCACGTTTGACATTGATGAAACAAACAAGCTCGAAAAATTTTTCCCCAAAGGCGCACATGTGAAAATCGTCAGTTGTAGATGATAATAGCTCGCGGTTGGGAAAATTATTGCTCCAGCGGGATCATGAGGATTACTGAAAAGACATTAGCATAGAGGTGTAACGACTTTGCCATGATTTTCGAAATCCCATTGATAGTCAATCGCCGGAATATTGATTTGTATGTTAAGGATCGAGTGCTATAATTATGTAGGTACTTGTATATGTTTGAGAAAAATTATTTTATGTACGTTGGAGTTGAAAATTTTGCGTGTTCTACTTAAAATTCGCTAATATATGTTTATTAAAAAATTAATCATTTTTTATAGATGATTATGCAATTCTTCATATACTCGTCTTCTTCTCATCATGAAATTATTGTTGTTATGTTAAATTATTTTTTGTTGCAGGAAAATTGTCGTGTTAAGTTGGAAAAATTATCCAACCAATTTAGTTTGAGTGGCATTCATGCATCGCAGCGAAAATGATTTTATTTCATTATTGTCTTTGGATGACAAATACGGACGGTGTTGGTACCCTAGACACTTAAATTTGTTTGCAGTTTGCGATAGCTTCGTGTACTTTGATTCTATCGCACACGTGCCATACCAATAAGTGGCAGCTTGCACTTGTGATGGGATGACAGTGAATTAGCAAATTATATGTTTATCTATTGGCTGATTGATTTTCTCCTGGATTTCCGTTGTGATAGTCGTACCATCTTTATTACATATAATAAAACTTCAACATTGATGAGAATTTTCGACCCGCGGGCCGCGGTTGTAACTATACGTAATCATGTTACTTTATACACGTAATCGAAAAGAAACAAAGTTTAGCATACGAATTACTCGTGGCACTGCACTTTTTAAATATGTTCCACGACTACGCGAAAGGAATCGATTTAGACTGATGTTTCGAAGAAAGTCTCTGAGCACCTTTATACAGACGACAATAAAAATACCTATACCATTTCAAATAAAATAATCCCATCGCGTATCTAATAATCAGGGGAATCCCACGATTTCCACCCTCGTACTGTATATATACATGCAACACGATACAACCATGCAAATTGTTTTCCACAATCTACCGTATAATAATGGATAAAGATGAGAAAAAGCAGAGAAGATCCTTACACTCGTCGATATACCGATCGTTCGACGTTCCAGGTGTTCGTGTACAACCCGCAGACGTACCTCCAAATAAAGCAGCAGCTCAAGAGCCGAGGGGTGGCGGAACTGTCGAACATCGAGCTGAACAACTTCTTCTCGCCGTGGAACGCGGAGCACATGGGTGCCATACTCACCGCCTCGGGCAACCGGACCGTCGAGTACTGGGCGACCGAGCGGCTGCGCGTCCACTTCTACATATTCACGTACGCCAGTCTGCTGAAGCTTCACGGCAACGGCGAACTGCTCGCCAAACTGGACACGATGCTGGGGGACGAGGCTCTGCTCCAGCTCCAGCTGCGCGCCGTCACGCCGCTGTTCCAGGATCCCAAGCGGCGCCAGTGGTTCCTCAACGTCATCGACAACTACTTCAAGCTCTGGGAGGTCAACATTTGACTCGGCCCAGGACTCGTCGCCGGATTCACGCCGATGGGCTCGTTTGTATAGTCATTTCGTTGTTGTCGGTGCGTTGCGCGCGTACGCACGTTGTAACATTCGTCACGTTTTGTGTACGTATGATATGCGGTTATGATCTAAGGGGGCGTGCCGAGGCT
>JAPYYV010009352.1:0-12392 GCA_030522625.1 Copidosoma aretas | reverse complement strand
TGTGTCACATGATGATTTTTTTTGCGTTTTGGTGATGTGCCATCTCCGACAACGCGATGACGCGTAAATCAAGATTTTTTGGAGAATTCGACATATATGTATAGATATACGTCCGATGCTTGAGAACTGATGGGTCGCAAGAGTGTGAGCACGTGAGAGTGTCATTATACTAGTGCACGGCTGTACGGCGAGTCAGCCAGTGGGACTGTCTTCGGCTGTCGCGACTAAAGTCTCAAAGGAATACAGCTATATATACATACACGGAAATAGTTTTCCTTTTAAAAGGCCGTTTCTGAAACAGCATCACCGCCTGAATGCATGTAAATAGACGTACGTTGAGAATCATGATGTCTTACGTCGGGACTTGAGGTGCGGGGAGGTGTGTTTTAGTTTTAGTAGTTAACCGAAGGAACAAGAAAAAAACCAAAAAAAAACCAGATTTTATGGACAAAAAAAGAATTTAAAAAAATAAACAAAAAAAAAAAAAAAAAAAAAAAAAAAAAAAAAAAAAAGTACCTATTATTAATGTAAATAATATAAATACCCCATTAGTAATTTAAAAGGCTAAAACTATTCTGGAAACATCGACTGTATAATTTTTTTTAGAATCTGGATAGCATTTTTAGCTCAACCCGTTACATTATTCGATTATATACAAGTACTCGTGTTTAACCTACAAAAATGTGTGCATAACTTTTTTTTATGATACTTTAGCTACACAACATTTTAACTGACTTATTTTTACGTAAAAATGTATAAGTTTATGGAGTTTCATCAATATCTGAACCATAATTAAGGTACAAACAGTAGTACCTTGAATATATACTGGAGTTTGTATCGAACATTTTTTTTCCATGTGATAACCTGCTCAATCGATGAAAAATTGATTCTACTTATACAAATAAATTATTTACCAATTAAATATTACGTTTCCAAAAAAGTGCATCTTTTATGTTTTCCAATTCTAGAACAGTAATGAATTGCTGAGAAACTTTCTGCACAAAAATCGATGTTTGCGAATGAAAAAATTATATGAATCGTCATACATTCTCCATCAATCAATGGAAATGAAACCAACGTGTTATTTTGCAATGGTGATCAGAATTAAGAAGTAACCACGATAGATCTGGTTGGGTTAACATACGGAGTATCACATTGGAAAAAAAAATTTATGTGAGAGAAAACCAGGCATTATATACACATTGGTATTGAAATAATTTTTATACTTTTATTTATATTTGCTGTGTCGTCTCACTATATTACAAAGAAATATTTATTAAACACAATGGCTCCGCTTGGGAGCCAACGTAGTACAGTAAATGGCCGTACTACATTTACTTCAGCTCCATAACATCGTGGTAAGACACATCAGCAAACGCGGCTCGGTTACCTATACTCCACCGTACTGCATTAGCTCTGGCAGCATACTATTGTGGTATGTCCCAAGAGCAAACTTATAAGCTATATCTCGCTGCTTGCTTACTACTTCACCATACTATAAAATGTATAGGGACTGTGGTGTATATTATATTGCAATACTAAAATATTTATTAATTCTATACATGTATATATGTTCACTGAGATAAATTTAATTTTTAAATACATTACCAATCAAATAGAAAACCAGACAGACAAAATAAATAAATAAATTGAATAGATTTTTATTGAAATAGACATGGATGGTTTGACGAAAAAAATTGTCAAACACTTTTTATTTTAATAAATTAATTATTTGTTGTGAAATATTTCATTCAATGTTCATTTCTTATTTGTAACGTTGGTGACATAAGCAAGACAACAAATTTTTTTTAATTTGTAATTAAATTACTATTTTACTGATTCATTATAATTTATGATTTTATTCTACGAGTGACATTGTCTAGATTGAACGGTTTGAAAGCTGGGGTATCCTTCCGAATGCGTCTTACCAGTGATTTTGACCTCCAATTTTGCTGAAAATTGGAATAATGACGTTTTAAGGTGTGCTAATTACAAATCTGATGGTCTCTAGTGCGTATGATGACGTCAAGTTACCGTAATTGACCCCTGGACCCCCAGCGGGGGCCTTGCCTCTTGCACCCCCAATAACCAATACTGTAAACAATATGTCGATACGTAATAATTTTGTGTACATTACGGTCACTGACGGGTCCTGACAGTCATTATTGATCATCGGAACCGTAATATTCGTATTTAGCGCACCCAAAAACATTTGTATACAAATTTTCAACGCAATCGAAGTTATAACCTTAAAGTTTTAGAGGTAAGACGTACTCGGAAGTACAGCCGAAGGCTGGGATAAATATTTTTTATTGACCTTTTGTTTTATAGTTTTAAATTTCTTAAAGTGAATTGAAACTAGACTGAATAACACAATATATTATGACACATTTACTTACAAAGTTTCGGATTACCGGTTTTTAGTGTTAATAACTCTTACAGCTAGGCTTTACAGATAATGGCTATTGTTACACATACATAAAAAGCCCAATACTGTGAAAGTGTGAGTCCGTGTGTGAGCAGTTGAGCATGTATAATATACACTTAAATTATACAAATGTACGTATCACCGGTTTATAGCTTATAAGTTTGCTCTTGGGCCATACCACAATAGTTTTCTGCCAGAGCTAATGCAGTACGATGAAGTAAGGAGTAACGGGAGTATAGGTAACCGAGCCACGTTTGCTCGTGTGTCTTACCACAATGGTGTGGAGCTGGAGTAAATTTAGTACGGCGATTAACTGTACTACGTTGGCTCCCGAGCGGAGCCACTGTAGCGTATAGACAGGCTACGTTTGTATGAAGCCAGCTGAGATTGCGTTGAGCGATGCGCGCGCATACAATACCTGCTTAAGAGTTCTCTCCGTGTAAGGATCCCAAAAAAAAATCACAATCTGCATTTTCTTACCATACACGACTTTTTTTATACGAGTTGTACAATTTTAAGTAAGTAAAACGTTGTGATATATTATGAAAACTAAAACTTCAATCGCTTCAAAAATCGATGTTACACAATTTAACATCTTAAAAATACTTAACTTATAGGCTCTTTTCGTTTTTGGCATTTCCCATTTTCGTTAAACGATTCATCACTAAAATAAACACTCAAGAGGGTTTTACCCTACTATATAGCACCAATATTATAAGAGTCCTTTTTTTTATATCCCACAGCGATTAAGATATTAAACTCAGGAACGGGGGTACTTTTATGAGTCACAAAAAATTTATTTAAAAAATTTTGCAATATTGGATAAGTGTATCTTCGTAAAAAAAAACTCAAAGAAATGAGAATCTTCTTTGCTTTTTGTTTGAATTAAATTTTGTATAAAGCTTGTTTTACGACTTGGATGATTTGTGATGGAGTCATTAAAGATAAATTTTCTAATATATTAAATATGTTATAAGTTATTTACAAATATTACTTTAAAAACTCATTTTCGTATGAACAATTGTACATACTTCATTACGCATTAAATACCTTTTAAAATTTTCTTCAATGACTCTATCTCAAATCATTTAAGGAGTAAAACAATCTTTGAAAAATTGAAATCGAACAAAAAGCAAAAAGTATAGCTAATATTTTACAGTTTTCCTTTTCAATTGAGAAGGCTCTTAAGCATATATATAGCACTAATTATAAGGCTCTCATTTAAAACTCAATAATAAAGGGGATTGTTATATTGAGAAGGGAGTACATTATAAGTGAGAGAAAAATTATTTTATAAAACTTCCTACACTGCCTGTGCGTGTAATTTCAGTTTTTAGAAACATTCTTGTAATAAACGACTTTTTTATCAGTTTTTTATCCGATTTCAAATTTTCAAAGTTTCTTCTATTCCTCAAACGATTTCAGATAGGGATACCATGGGAAATTTTCAAAAATATTGACTATCAAAGAAGTTGGATGTATTTGTTCATAGCGAGATTTATACGTAAAAAAATTTTTCTATAGTAACCCTATCTGAAATTGTTTGAGGAATAGAACAAACTTCAAAAATTTTAAATTGGATGAAAAACCGATGAGAAAGTCATTATTTACGAGAATGTTTCTAAAAACTCAAATAATACGCACATGCGGTATAGGAAATTTTATAAATTAATTTTTTTCCCACTTAAAAAGTACCCCCCTTTTGATTTAACAATCCCCTTCATTATAGAGTTTTAAATGACAGCTCCATAATTATTTAAAGTTTAGTGCTATATGTGTGTATGTATGCTAAAGAGCATCTTTAAGAAGATACACTCATGCAAAAATGCAATTTTTTTTTAATTACTTATTCCTGACACTAAAATACACTACCTTTTATCATGAATACATCTAGTAGCCTACAGTTTTGATTTATGATGTATTATCGTTTACAATATGGGAGCTAGTGGTACTCTTGAACTTGTTTAATCAACGAGTGATTGAGTTTGCATATGTGGAGTTATTTTTTTTAGTAATAATTTGTTTTCAGCTTGCCAAGAAAAATAGTAATACACATGCATCTTAATTTTGTTTGAAAATTATATATTTGACCAT
The DNA here is from genome assembly GCA_030522625.1 of Copidosoma aretas. Taxonomy (NCBI): domain Eukaryota; kingdom Metazoa; phylum Arthropoda; class Insecta; order Hymenoptera; family Encyrtidae; genus Copidosoma; species Copidosoma aretas. The sequence goes on along the minus strand of JAPYYV010009352.1, from coordinate 7,870 downwards.
CCAGGGGGTGGTACAGAGGTGCAAGCGGGTGAGAGAGAGGTTCAATCCATTTTATGTGGCCATATTCAGTTGAAGCGTTCCAAACAATATAGAAATTCAAATACATCTTAATTTTGTGTATGAATTAAAACTTCACCCCCTAAAGTCAAAACCTAAACAGAAATGCAACCAACAAGCAATTCAACAACAGAAACCGAGAAAAATATTACAAATTGACGACGTGAAATGATAGGACACTCTGAAGAACAGGCGCGATCAAAGTAGTTAGCGAAATCCTTGATAAGAACGACATTGACATCGCGGGTATTCAAGAGGTAAGGCTACCGGAGTAAGGGCAAATGGAAGTGGGTAAATACAAATTCCTGCCTGGCCAAAGCGTAAGGGGTAATCAGGGGATGGGTTTTTTTGTTAGAAGAGAACTATCAACAAACATAAAAAAATTTAAAACTTGTAAATGAGAGAATTTCGTATTTACGTCTCAACAATAAATGGTACAATTATACGCTTACAATTATACGACGGAAGAAAAGGACAATGATTTTAAAGAAAGTTTTTTCACGGAATTAAAAATAATATACGATGCAGGCTCACCGTTTGATATCAAAATTATACAAGGGGATCTCAACGCGAAAATTGGCCGGGAAGATCTCTTTAGAATAACTATCGGAAAAGAGAGCCTCACGAGCTGAGTAATGATAATGGTACTAGAGTTACCGAGTTCGCGGTATCGAAAAACCTTGTTGTTAAAAGCACTCAATTCAAACATCCCGATATCCATAAAGCAACATGGATATGTCCGAGTGGCTTGACTAAGAATCAAAACGATCTTGAATTAATTGATAGGAGACATAGCTCCAACATTCTCGATGTTAGGTCATATAGGGGGCTTACTGCGATTCGGGTCATTTCTTGGTAATAACTAAGGTTAGGACGCGTTTAACGATAGCCGGAAACCATCACTCAACATGATCTGAAAAAAAACTCGCACTAGAAAAACTAAGACTTCAACAAACTCATAGAGTAGTGACAAGAAATTAATAACTGCAAGGATAATCCGGTGGCGGGAACATTAGATAAGGAACTAGACGTCCATGAATAGTGGGAGAATATAAAAAATGCGATCAAATAAGTGGGAAATAAGATAGTAGGACACCAACCTCCAAAAAAAGACAAGCCGTGGTTTGACAACGAGTGTAGAAAGTCAATAGAGGTCCGCGGAAAGGATAGAATAGTATACCTGAACAGTAAGAATAAAATAGCTCTAGAAAACTATAGAAAATGTAGAACAGCAGCAAGCAGGGTGGTAAGGGAAAATAAATGTGAATAAAAGAAAAATAAAGTTGTTACGATAACGTAAAGTTACACGAAAATAACGAGAATAGGGAGCCTTAAGATGTTCTTATAGCGGAAATAGAGGTAAAAGAACCGACACTTGGAGAAGTAGAGAAATCGATCCGTACACTTAAAAACAACAAAGTGGTGGGGATAGATAGCATATCTAGAGAGCTGATCAAGGGCAGGGGGAGACGTTTGAGTATGGAGATACAAGGTTCAATAAACAAAATTTGGAGAGAGGAACGAATGCCCAGAGAATATACCGAATCAGTCATAATTCCGATTTTAAAGGAAGGGGACCAGTCCGTTTGTAATAACTACAGGGGTATTTTATTACTATCGACCTGATGTAAAGTTTTATCTAATGTCTTCTTAGACAGATAAACCCCCTTCGCGGAAGATATCATAGGAGACGATCAATGTGGGTTCAGACGTATCAGATCAACTATTGACCAAATATTCACAATCAGAAAAATAATAGAAAAACAATGGGAGTTCAACAAGGAATTCGGGCAACTGTTTATAGACTTCAAAAAAGCGTACGGCTCAATTATTAAACCAAGAATGTACTATATCCCGGTCTCTCTTAGGGTTCCAAAGAAATTAGTAGCTCTGATACGCGTTTGCATGTAAGACAGCAGAGGGAGGGTTCACGTTAAGAACAAACTTTCTAAACCATTTGAAATACACGAGGTGTTAAAACAAGGGGACGCATTATCTCCGTTATTGTTCAATTTGGTTTTATAATACATGATCTGACATGTTCAGGAAGATGAAAGTGGGATAACTCTCAACGGGACTACTCAAATACTGGGAAACGCAGACAACTTAAGTATGCTGGGCGACGGCGAAGAAAATTATAATACGGAACGAGGAAAAATTGATCGAAAGAGAGGGAGATGAGGGAGATGTAGGGCTCGAAATAAGCGAAGGAAAAACCAAATACATGATTAGCAGTAGAGTGAATGATCCGAGTGTAATCGCGAGTAGAGTAGGGCGAAAATCGTTCAAGAGAGTTTTAAAGTTAATATTGATGATACTAAGGGTTTTCGGGCGGGATTAAACAAAGATTACGATCAGCGAGCGCTTGTTATTATGGGGCTAGTAAACTGTTGAAATCACGAATTATTTTGAAAAATCTGAAAGAACGTATCTATAAAACGACTATTATGTCAGTCCTGCTGTACGGAAGCAAAACGTGGGCAATCACAAAAAGCAAAGAAAAAAAATTCGAAGTATTCAAGGAAAAGTTCTCAGAAAAATATTTGGGTCAAAAAGGGACTAAGTCAACGGGGAATGGAGAATTTTGCGTAATGCGCAGGTTGAGGAACTATATGGGGACCTAAGCATAAGCGGGGTAATAAAAGCACGTAGCCTGCGATGGGCTGGACACGTTGCAAAGATGGAAATGCAAAAAACCGCTTATTGAATCATGGTCGGGAAGCCAGAGGGAACTAGACCACTCGGTAGACCAAAACGGAGATGGAAAGATAAAGCGTTTAAGACCCTTGAAGAAATGAATAAGTTAAACAATAGATCGTGGTTAGATGTAGCCAAAGACAGGGAAGAATGGCGGAAAATAGTTCACTCGGCAATAAATTTTCGAATTCCTAATGCCACTGTATACTAATGTTTAGCTGTATCGTTTTTGACGTCCTTTGAAAGCTTGGAACTTTAACTACAAGTATCAACATCAAGATTTGACAAAAACTTATTAACAGTCGATTTTACTCAAGTAGGTAGAATAATTATCCGTCCATGGGGGGGTTTTTTGAACCAGTTTTAATTATTTTTTTCATACATGTGTCTTAAGATGTACTATATTAAATTGATTGACCCGTGTACTTTTCTTAATTATTTTTTTGTAATTTAAGTTTATTGTATAGCAATATATACAAAATCATATGAAATTATTGTTACGTATACACTGTGGGTTGTTTTAGTTCATGCATCTTAATATGTTGCCAGGGGCGCCCGCGCCACCTATTAAAAAATGACCTGAACAAAGGTTTTAGATACAAAGGGGGACATTAATTGGTGACCTCCTTTAATTTTACCTTGACCTTAATTTTCAAGGTCATCTTTAGGCCAAGTCGTATTTTTTATAAGGAAACCCCTATTTTTCACTCTAGATTCTAAAAGAGTGTAAAATTCTATGTCGAAAATGCTATTAAGGTATATAAGACGTTCTTGTTCAAACCAGACAAATTTTGACAAAAATTGACCTTTACATTGTCGATTCGGCTGAAATTTTTTTTACGTGTTCTATATAAAAAAAAGGGATACGTGTTTTTTTTTAATCCAATTTTATCGAAAATAAAAGTAATCGAAAATTAGAGAATTTAATTATTTTTGGATTAGAGACTAACTTTCGAAAATTCATACCTCTGGTTCTATTTGAGCTATAATCTTAATTTTTTTCATTTTAAAGGTAAAAAAGTGAAATTTAATAAAAAAATTATTTCACAAATAATTATAAACATATACAGCTATAAACAATTGAAATGTTAAAATCGATTTTTAACAGTTTTCCCTACCCTCGTAGCTAGTTTTTTATGTTCCTATCGTATTCCACGTCAAATTTCCAATCAAAAACGTATTTTTGTTTACTGGAGAAATAATTATTACTATTGAAAATACGTCAATTTATGTAGTGCAGTACGTCTTATCGGCACGCGGATTCTATCGCACGCCTTATTTTCTTGCACTATATCGCTTTCCTCTATAATACAAATGATTAATTATTTTTATCAGTTTCAAACAAATGTTAATGAATAGATAGTTATTAAAAATTATTACTAATTATTTTAAGTCCTTTGGGGTTCTTTGTAATATTATTAATAGATAAAGCTTATCCAATAACTTTCGTATTAGCCATACCTAACTTTCTCCTGCGTTACCCATTCAAATAGTCATTTTCAATGACTCACATCTTTTAAATCCAATTACGGATACGTGTAACTACATACTCAGCTAAATAAAGCTCATGAGCGGCCAGTAATTATTTCGGATTTATCTGTTTGCAGGTGTAGACCTGTGAGTCTAAACTATAGTGTGCCTATCGACAAAGTGTTGATAAGAATCATAAGGATGCTTAAGAAAGTATCACGGAAATTACAAGATTCGCTCTTACTTATGTTTTAATCCCTTCAAGTTAGCTAGTCATCCAAGAAGAAGAATAGTACAATTGAGAAACGTCGTCGACGCTTCAAGAACAACAAAGAAGGAAATGATGCCGAGAGCAATAATGATCAAGGTGCAATAGTACGTAACTATATTACATTAAGAGTGTTCATGTTAATTCTACTTGATACGCGACTGGACAGCATAACATAGACAACAGCAGCGCTAAGCTCCCTTCATTCCTTTAGCCAGTAAACTCCCTTACTTATAGTGAGTATATTTAGTAAATAAATTATTAATTGTTCGTTAATACTGCTAATACGGCAGTTTTTTTTATACAGCCGGAAAATAATGAAGAATCATCAAATGAAGAGTCAGATGTTACAATTGGTAGTGGAGGAACTTCGGGGCTTTCCGGAGAAAGCGCAATAATAACGCATGATCGAGTGGTACAGTTAAATGAAGGATTGAGTTTCTTAGGATCTTCACCTATTAAAGAACGAAAATTGACACAAAAAAGATATTCTGAGAAAGCTAAAAAAAATAACAGAAGTAATAAGAAAAAAAGTTTTTAATTTCACTGATGATGGTCCAGATGATGATGGTGATCGGTAAGGTAGTCTCTCACCCCTACACAGCATATATTTAAAATTTTTTTTACTATATATGTTAATTGAAAGTTATAAGAACTAGCACTCGACCTGTCGATCATATCCCTAGTGCTAAAAATCATGCGATTTTTTCATAAAATTTTGTTGTTAAATTTTTCGTATACCGGGGATGTAGAAAAAGTCAACGAATTGACTCAGACTTTTTTAGTTGACATCCAATTTCCAATTTTTCGGGCTTATTCTCTTCCTTCAACAAATTCATTGGGGGTCACCAGGGGAAAATTTGCAAAAACTTCGACAGATTTTCCAAAAAAATTTCCCCTGGTGACCCCCAATGAATTTGTTTAAGGAAGAGAATGAGCCAAAAAAATTGAAAATTGGATGTAAAATAAATAGTCTTAGTCGATTTGTTGAATTTTTTCTAAATCGAAAAATTTAACAACAAAATTTTACGAAAAATTGCATGATTTTTAGTACTAATGACATTATTCTCAGGTAAAATAACAGTTAATATAACATTAAAAAGGAATTTTCTAGTAAAATATTTAAAATATGTGCTATTTAGCGGTGATAGACTACCTTAACAAGACAGTTTTAATATTAGTCCAGGTAGAACTCATAAAATTAAAATTTTAACTATTTTTATACATTGGTCATTCAAAAAAATTCAACTTGTATGGTGTCTGATCTGCAATCTACTGATTGTTTTTTTGGATCCTCTGCTAAGTGCCCTAGTGTTAGTAATGTCATTGATCAGTTAGAAGACAATTTTGAAGGAAAAGTAATCGACAATATGAAGTACAAACTGTGGGTTACAACTGAAAGAACTACATTACAAACCTTGATATCTAGTGTTGATGAATTTTCAGATTTCTTTAGTAGCGGTTAAAAAAAAATACTGCTATATTCTTTTTTAGTTAATAAGCAAAGAGACTTTTTAAATGAAAAGAAACGAAATTAATGAAAAATGAATGCATTATAATTTGTGATTTTTCTGAATATTACGCTTGTATAATTCAGAATTCTGGTTAAGGTATCCATTGAAATAATGATCATGTAATAATACATCTCTTTTCAATCTATTATAAAGATCACAAAGATAAGTTGAAAATGGAAAGTTTTGTTTCTATTTCTGAATGTTTACGTCACGATACTATTGCGGTTCATCTCTTTCAAAGACAACTCGTGGAATTCATCAAAACAAATTTAAAATTTACGAATAAAATAAGATATTTTTCTGATGGTGCAAGTGGACAATATAAAAACAAAAACAATTTTATAAATCTTGCTAATCATGTGGATGATTTTAAAATAGCAGCCGATTGGCACTTTTTTCCAACCTCGCATGGTAAAGGACCATGTGACAGAGTAGGTGGAACATTAAAACAACTTGCTGCTAGAGCTAGTGTTATGTGGGAAATGCGGAGCTTGGGGGTGCTGAGGAAATAAATACCCGCGAGTTAAAACAACGTAACCTTTTATTAGTGATTATACGAGAGAGCAGACGCGCACGAGGTATTATTCTCGGAGGCCGAAAGGGGAGAGCTAGTCTCTTAGTCTCGCTGCTAGTACCTAGGCGGTACAGGACTACAGGTTGGTCCACTTGTGCGCGCAGGCGCCGAGCTTAGGGCGCGAAGTTACAAGAGCCTCTAGCTATCGTACGTTACACGTCCGAGGTTACGTGGTCATTGTCCTCGATGGCCTTACTTATTCGCGCGTGTGTGTGTGTTTATGTATTTGGGTCATGTTGTTTATGCGTTGTAAAAAGACATATATGCTTTGTGTATACATAGTTTGTTCTTGTTTGCGCTGCTCTCTCCACAATATTTTTATTTCTCTCTGAGCTTTGACTCTACCTGTTTAACATTTATTTGCTTGTTTATTTTACATTTTATTTCATATGTTTGCATACAATATTTTCCGTTTACCTTTTCACACAAAAATTACATTTTTACTTACTAATATTTATACCCATGTACATTTTTATTATTAGTATCAAAATGTTTATTATCATTATCATTAGTATTATTATTTTCTTTCTTTTTTTTTTCTCTGTTTTCTTACAGTCAAATTTACATTTTTTTCTAATTTCACATGTTTATGTATGTATATATATTTACATTGTTCATTTCAAAGGTCATGTCTTAGTTGCTGACTGGGCCGGCTGCTTTCTGGTTTCTGATTTTACCCGCTTACCCAACAGCACTCTTGCTTCTCGTTCGTTAGCGACCGTTCCGTGCGCAGATAAGTCTTCCAGCACAATGTTGATGCGTCTGCGGTTACTCTCCCGTCTACCTGTGAACATTCTCAAGCCTTTAATCATTATCGGAGCTCCCCATTTTAAAATTCCAAATGACCCTGCTGTCGCGCCTAGCGCTATCTCTGCCACCATCCACGCATACTCCTTCCAATCGAAAAATTCCTCTTTCGTTTTCAGTACTTCGCGTACGCGTTGGACTATATTCGCCAATTTTGTACCTACTTTTATTCCGTCATTGAGCCCATGTTCCTGATTATCGAGTTCCTGTAACCCATCCCTTTTAATTATTGCTGCTATTAATTCTAGTAGCTTACCTTCTCCTACTCCTTTTATCCTTTGAATAACTTCTTTTAAGTTCAGGTTTGAGCATTTAAACTAAAATATCTGGTTTTTTCCCTCCTTTTGCCCCGGGTCTAGCCTCGTTTCGGATGTTTGAGCTGTACAGTCTCTCGCTAGGTTTATCACTCCTGAGTCTGTTACTTTTAGCGTCTTGTGCTCGGTATGTTCACACTGCACATGTACTTTTTCCTCTCCGGTGGTG
>JAPYYV010009351.1:0-11991 GCA_030522625.1 Copidosoma aretas | reverse complement strand
ATACATGCAGGAGAGTCTGCAGGATGTCTGCAGGGAATTCTGCAGGAAAGTCTGCAGATAAGTCTGCAGGTAAGTCTGCAGGATAACTTGGTAAGGGATCGGTCTGTATTGTACCCAGTGCGATCCTTCGATGGTTATCTGCGTCGGTGGCATATCAAACAAAAGTAGTTTATGCTTTAAACACTCGCAGGAATGACTGTGTAAAAAAGCCATTTTTGTTATCTTATTGTCAATAATGTCTCTAGCAGTCCTATTTTTCTTCACCTCAGTTATTTTCTTCTTTTTCTGATATGCAACACTCGCCTTTGATTTTGTTTTCTTTTTGCGTTGATTGCGGGCTTTTGTCACTTTTTTCTTTTTACCTTTGGTCTTACGAGGACGACCACGCATCAACCGCACCGATTCAACAAGCAGTTGCGACTGGAATAGCGTATCGATTACCCAACTTTATATCCCAAACCTTCCATGAGCTTATCCAACTTTTTTTCGGCTTTTCTCTATAGCACATTTTCAGATTCTCTCACACGATCATGAAATGTCTCTTTAAAAGGTACATTTATAGTGGTGACGTCAGACATCATGTTCATACCTGCTCGAACAGCTTCTTTACCAACAGCTCTGACACTTCTTTTGATAAGTGGTAAAACTCGTCGAAATACACTGGCCAGAAATGATCCAATGCACTTGTTAATAAGGAGAACCAATGTAAATGCGTTCCACTCCTACCTTATTGTTTCTGTGAATCGTGCCAAAACTTTCACCGCCACCACATTGCGAAATAAACAAGTCGTAGTAGAAATCCATGGTTTTTCAATCGAGTCGTTTAAAGTAAAGCGTCACTGTTAAAGTTCCAAAATCAAATGGCATGAGTTTAACGAATCCGTCACTTATATCAATTTCGATGGTTTAAATTGAATTGAATAATAACGGTATCTACATGGGAGGTGAGAAAATGTTATTTTTCGTACTTCCGTACGCGTAACCTTGAAGATCCAACGACACCGCTTGCAATAATCGCGATTGAACGTCCCCTAATAACCAGCGCTGCCACATGCACCAACCAAATTTAAAGTTGGTTGAAAATGGTTTAAATTTTCATAATAAATTAATCGCAATGTGTAATTAATTGTCCGTTTGTATCGAGAACCAACGGGGTCCCATTGTACAAAGGAAGTTGTCCATGACCGAGACCCCGAAATGAGTATACAACTATAAAATACTCTGATTTGCAAAAAATAATTAAAAGTTGTGGACGTCATGGAGAGTGCATTCTGCAGGATTAATGTGCACGTTTGCCAAATTTATCAGCCATTTAGCTGCTTCTCGTCGAATCCGACTATTTTCGTTTCTAATAAGATTCCAGTAATTGTGAAACTTACCTGATCGTATTTGACCCCTGACAGCAGGAGCAAAATCTGCGACCAGCGATCGAGGTAGGCATAGGTTGTCATCATTCCTTATGGTCAGTATATATCTTTTGCGTACCGATCTCTCTGTCAACGCTACATGGCCGCGAGCACTGATACCTTCCACTATTGCACTCCTTATTGACGGAGTATCATTAATATTAAAATCGTTTGAACTCTATACTGCGGAATAGAAAAGATTCCAGAGATCATCAACGTTAAAATTTTGTATTGGACGAGACGAGAGCTAAAGTGGTCCGTGAGTAAAGTTCGATAAGTTGATTTTCATACCAATGAAATCGTTTAGACATATGGGTTCGCAAGTTGATTATGTTAGTCTTGCATCCAACTATTGAGCCAATTATAAATGTCAACATTAGGTAATGGTAGTAGTATTCTTCCACAGATTTCTCGACCTATGTATTCAAACCAGGGGTAATGACTTACAGATACATTTTTAAGAATAAATTTTGGTGGTGCCCCCTCTCCACTCTGTAAAGGAAAGCCTACATGTTTATCATTAAAGTTACAACATCAGGTGCAATTTTTTTTTCATAAGTCTTAACTTACCATCATTTTCCTCGCGTGTATCATTATTTGTCATAGTACTGTCATCACTAGATGGTATTGATTCTGATCCTGAGTCACTTTTATCTGAATCTAAATTAATAGAACATATTAGAGCGACACGTCGTAAATATATTTTCTTTTTCTAAATACGTAAAGTAGCCCGCGACGTACCAATCGGACAAGATCGTACAATCAGAGATGTTGAACGTTGGGGTACATTATTTTCATCGACCGGACTGCATTGAGGCAGTAGTTTATCCCCATCGTTATCGTCCATCATTTCTCTTACTACTAAAAATTAATAATGTTATATTAAAAAGGGTCGGCTAATCGTATGAAAAGAATCAACTTACGATAATGCTGTATGGCACTTTTTATTCTCACATCGTTGCGCAGAACTCTTTGATTACGGGAGTTCTACACCAAATAGAATTAACATTTCAACTGAGCTCAAATTTTAGGTACGGATAAAAAATAGCCCAAAAATAACCAAGTTTAATTCTTAAAATACGGGGTTGCTTGAGAAGCGAGAAATAAATATTTGTATATTGACAAAATTGAGCATGTAATCTTATGGGAAATCGCAGTTTTGCTGGCTTGGATTGTCGACAGTAAAGAAATTTCTAACGATTATTTATCAATTTTAAAAACGTGGCGAGGTTGTTTACCAAATAAAAAATAAATTTATAAGCTGACTGAAAACTACTAAAGGTTATGTTTTCACGTGAGCGTGAGAAGGACAGACGACACATCAAATAGTCGCATGCAAAGCATATGCACAGAACGTACAATAGCGAGGGATAGAACTCCCATAACAAATATCTACACAAATGGTCAATCGAGAACATTTCCCAATCATTACTCCATTCTTCTGTACACATCGTTCGAAGGTAGGAATCTCGAGCAAGCTCAACTCGCAAAGTACACCTCAAAACGCTTATCAAATGTATCTTTGTAACTTCTTCCATCGTAAAAGGTACACCGATAAAACTATGGATGATCACTCCTTTTATATACTCCTTATATGCACTTTAACGCTACTACGACGAATTTCACGAGAACACGATGTTAGATATGTACAGGAAATGAGAATGTCGATGAGCATTTCTTCAAAAAATAAAGTGCAGCAGTATATAATAGAATATAATTTGATAAAAATAAAAATACAGTGTAGAGTTTTTCGACAAACTGACTTATAAGACATTCCAACAGAGAATGTCTGCGTATGTAACTGTATATGCTTGGACAAATTGTCTTGCCAAAAATGCTATTTGTGTAAATGTTGCATTTCACTCGGGAGACCGAGTATCTCACACAGTGGAAAGCTGTTTTGGTGACGAATATATAGTATGTTTCACGATTAGCCCCAAAAGAAAGGGAGGAAGAAGTTAAAACACGCGTGTACGTAACATTAGACTCCTGGACAGATTTTTTTTTTGGATGTAAAAATTTGTCGTGACACGAATCGTACTAAAAAAATGCATTTCCTGCAAATTTTTCATTTCACTCGAGTAACCTAGTATCTTACAGAGTAGAATGCTGTTTTTGTGACGGAAAGATCGTATATTTAACGATCGACATAAAAACAAAGCAACGAAGAAGTACGTCTCTACATAAAAGTACATGTTGTTACTTGGCTAACTGATTACGCCTTTTAACTTCTGTAATGTATACAGATAAACTCGATTACTATTGACAAGCTTTTTTGTTTTTTATTCGATTTTTAGTTTAAAAACATGGATTTTTCTATAAAAGATTTCGAATAAAGTAACCGAAATAATTGTTAAAAATAGTTGAAAAGTGAAAACCGGAATATGTTGTTCTTACATTTCACACGATTTTGTATGAACAACTGTACCGATATTTTTACACATTAAGGATTTAGAATAATTCCTTCGGTAACTTTCTTCGAAGTCTTTCCAGAAAGAATCAAAACATTAAAAAATTCAATCTAAATGATCAAAATTAATTTTTCACGATAATCCAGTTCATTTTCATAGTTAACAATATCTGAACTTACAAAATGCAAAATTAAAAAAAAAAATTTCTACCCCGTAAAATACCTCTCCTTCGTATGAAATTGACTCCACTGCTATTAAATCTTAACATTTCACTTGATGGATTGTTTCAAAATAAGTACTACATAGGGGTCCTAAACCACCTTGAACAACGAAAATATGCTGCAGTACAGCATATGGTATTTATTAAAAGAATAGCTATTTACCTTTCATGTCAATAAGTAAAAGCTTTTTCTCAAAATGTTTTGTTTCATACTTTTTATTATTTTATAAACTTATTTAGAAACTGCAGAAGATAAAGACAACTTTTGAGCTCGGCAAATTTCTTTTTCTTAACAACTATATAAACATGTGTTTCTAGTTACACACTTGAATCTAAAAATGTAATTAAGTATTAAGTAAGTTGTATGAAAAAAACAATCAAATATATTTTATTGTCTGCCATAACATAATTCTCATGACTTTACACAGATTATTGTACTCTACTTATGATACGATTACATATGATACGCTTCTTATTAGGTTTATGAAGAAGTAAGTATTCCGCTATTTTGTTTTGGTCGCCAGTTTTGTATTTCATTTTGTGATAAAACTTATTTCATTGTACTCCTCATACCCTTTAATTTATTACCCATGACAAGGGTATCGTAAAGAAAAAGTTATCGGCCATTTTATGGTGGCAGCCATATCGGATCTACCATAGTACTAAATACACAACATTGTGTTGTCATCAGAATCAAGGGTAAGTGAAAAATTTCAGCCTGATCGGATATTAGGAATCGATCGAAAGATTGATCGCAATATGGTTTTCGACAGACAGGCATGGAACCAAAAACTTTTAGAATTGAAAAAAAGTGTATTTAAAAATGTTGTAACGTATTATTGCATAAAATAAGCAGTAATACTTTATTGACGGACTTTTTACAAAAACTGATTATAGAATTGAACCAAATTTATTAGTTTAAAAGAAAAATATGACTTTTATAATTTTTTTGATGGTAGGTTGACATCTGTACGACTTAACCTTATTTTCTCTATGTTTAGAGTTTGATTCCCTAAAAAATAAAAAAATAGACAGACCTCCATCTATTTCCTATCTGGAGATATTTTATTTCGAACAAGCCTACCTTTAATTTCATTGTTTCCGAACATAGTGTAGCGTAGAAGGCTGCTGCATAGGCGCGATTTGATGCGCCGGCGAGACCATGTAGATGCAATTTATCAAGCTCTCCTTCTTCAAGCCAGAAGAGTATACGGATTAGTGAGGCGTTGACGCGTTTATCGCATATTTGCGTTCAGCGCTGGCTGAGTGAGCTGAGTACGGGCGTGCTACAATCTAAGTTGTGTAGCCAGAGATCCTGTAATATAATCTTGGCAGTTAGACAAACCACAAAACGACCTTCATGATTACGAGTATGCGTTTGAAGAAAAAGCTCCTCGCAATATTTCTCGTATGTAGTGAGTACAGTTTGTGCGGAGAACTTCTTCGAATTCTTAGAACCTATGCAAATTTTTTGTGATTAAAATTTCGGTGTGGGTATAAAAACCTCGAACTTGTACCAAACTACAACTGTGTGAGTAAGCTGAAGTCAATAGCCAGCCAAAGACTGAATTATTCTCTAAAGGGGTGCCTTTTGGTCCACGTTTCAGGCCATTCAAGATGGTCGAAGGGTATACGTCTGCCCCAAGGATGCAGTCGATTTTTTGTGGCTCATCGAAACGAGGATCGGTTTATTCTGACCCTTGAATGTGGGGCAAACTAGTACAACTGACACGATTATTGGGCACGTACTGAAAAAGCTTGGATAATAAAAGTGTGGTGACTCGATTTCTATACTAAAGATTTCTAGAAGACATCAACAACAAATTTACTTCTCTGCGTGCGATTGAAGCAGGTTCACCACCCACGCCTACCACTTTTACGTCAACTTTGTTCGAACACAACTCGAGATTTGACATGGCATGCTGGGTTATAAAGGAGCACTCAGGGGCTGGATCGACAAGGGCACGAATTATCATGGTTATTCCGTTTAAATCTGACATGAAGATGCGGGCTGTAGCTAGAAGTACGGTATGGCTAACCGACGTGGAGTCAGCTACAACAGTATCTTGGGCCGGAGCATTTTCGAAGCAGCAGTTATCAGCTTTTGTAGAGTTATTAGAGGATCTGTTAAGGCTTGTTTGAACCTGAGATTGAGGAATATCACGAAGCAATTTTGTGCGATGTTTGCCGTTACACGTGAAACAACGATTTGGCGAAATACACTTGTCAACAAAGTGCGTATCTCTCAGACAATTTATGCATCATTTTATGGGTTTTCACAGGTTTGAGCGTTAAGCTTGTGACATAGATATAACCTATGACAACGATTCAAATGATGGTACCCTTGCAATAGGATTTAGAAGTAGTAGTGGTATCGAGGGCTTGTGTTGCATTTGCAGCCAACCGTTTTGATTTAATGACGTTAGAGTGGGCAGAAGTTAATTTTGCTTGATTGTTATTTGACTCTATTCTGGAATGAGCTTGCTCTAATGCATACATGTAACGCTCGAAATAGTTAAATAAATCAGAGGAGGACAAGAAACTATCTTGTGATTATTGTGAAATTTCCCAAGCTTCGCGAGATCTTAAATCTAATTTTCTAACAATGCGCTATACTACACAATAATTGGTTTGATCGATAGGACAGTTGAAATACCTGGATGCGTAAACAATTACTTCAGCTCGATCCATAATATCATGAATTTCAGAAACGTTACGGCCTTTTACGGTTGAAATCTGGATAAGGCTATCTGTGATATTGCAAAGACGAATTCGCGGTTTGTCATAGCGTCTAGCCAAACTTATCAAAATTAGCATCCGTAATTCCTATTTCTTTTAAACGCTGCACGGCAGTGTCCTGCACGGCGCGGGTGCTTATCAGCTAAAGCAAAGAACTTCACAAAGAGGATCGCCGATGAATCCCGGCTCGGTATCCTTCTCCCCCTCCTCTCTTCGTGACCGCTCATCTATTTGAATTTTAGGAGCTATGTTTTAAAAACCAATTTTCATGTCACTTTGTCTCGTGACCACCTAGAAACTTAACATTGGTTCTGCTACCAAATGTTTGTTTTTATTGTCATAATTCGCTCAGAAATCTTGTACAATGCCTGCACCTAGAATTACTCGACAATGTGAGATATTAGTAGTGTATCGAATTTGTTTTACATGTTTCTAGGATAAAAAACGATAATCAAGCACCTTTTCCGTACTTTGTTAATCCTACAGAATTAATAACAATAAACTAGACTTCCTATTTTTTCAAAAGAGTAACAACGTATTGATTAAAGAAAGAAACAATATTTGAGATATAAAATGTATGTGGCGCTGATCAGTACAGAAAATGCGAAGAATGATTAAATTTACTGTACTTATAGAGAAAGAATAGTTAAATCTACGAATGAAAAGATAATTGAAATCTAGAGATATTGTAAGATGTTGACGAGCAAACTATCGCAAAGTAAGTCAATTGTAAAAGTCTCCTTATGATCCAAGAGAGAGTGAGAGATAAGGCTCGGACCAGGCGAGAAAAGCGTATTAGTTGCGACTTATTAAATTGCGAGAAGAGCTGCCCTTTTGGCGTGCTGTTCCGAACGTATGCTGCAAAGAGCTGTTAGCAGAATCAAGGCCGAACAAGGAGTAAGCTAAGTAAGTCGGGCCATTCAACCTCGAGCGTACTGGCCCTCGAGGAAGGAACGTAGCGGGGCGTCACCAGCACATCATTAGTAACTCACGCACTTCAGATGTCTGCGTGACCCTACTTAAACACCCCTCCCCCCCCCTCGCAAAGAAGCTCTACAACCGCTCCCCTCTCTCTCCTTTTAAATTATCACGTTAAACGTGATATATCAACATATGCGGCTCATCCAGCTGGAGGCATACAGAGCTCTTTAAAACATTGATTCAATAACAATAACTATTAAAAAATTCTTTTTATTTTAAGAATCAAACCCAAGCCGAGAAAAATTAGCATGAATAGAATACAAAAATGAAATAAATTGTCCCTGAGAGAGGCTCAAGCACACAACCTCCTGCTTACCTAATAGTCGCCCTGCTAATTAAGCTACCAAGGGGCTGCAAATTATTATAAAAAATTAATGGTTTCAAATAAATGTGGATATCATCGATTGAGGTTAATTATAACAGATGTATGGGCATTTAGTGTTGAGAGAGCTCTACATGCCTCTACCTGGATGAACCGCGTATGTTGATGTATATGTTAGTTATTTTTTTTTGCAGCGGGTCTGCAGGGGGTATCGGGAAGAGGGGTTGTCATGGGACCCACCAAAGTCACGATATAATATAGTAAGATATGTAAAAGTATTTAAGAATTATTAGGTTGCATTCCCATTAGAGTCACTTAATAACGTTAAAGTTATTGTAACGTTACAAAAAAAAAAGTATGTGAAAATCTATCAAGTATTTCATGGAAAAATCTATACTCAGCTGACATTTATTTTAAGTAAACATAGGAGTAGATGAAGTAATGCGTATCCAAAATGTCAATCTTTGAAGTATATAATCTGTGCTTTAAATATTTTTATAATATACTGTAGAAGTATTATATGAGTCCATCAATTATCAGTGTAGTTCAGTGTGGCTAGATCGCACTGAGAAATCGCGCACACTACTGCGCAGCTCAATGCTAATTGGCCCAGACCTAGCGCGTGCTTTAAATTCAAACAAACAAATGATACCATGCGACTCAGAAGAGAGTGGATAGCCATATATCATAAAAATGCATTATTTCACTTAATAATTATAAAATAAACATAACACTTGTAACCATGCAACCCAGAGGCCTAGGCGTTCGGACGTGGATTATAATTTTAAAGGTTCATGACAAAAGCGCCTTATCCCAGGCAACCGTGTGCACCCGAATGTATTTTTTACTCTGTGACAGATGAGAGGAACATTAGATGTAACAACTTATTTAATTAATTAACTAATTAAAGCAAGTGCCTGATTCCCGCTGACCCAGAGCGCATCAGTTGTTCTATCAGCCATGTAAAAAATGAGAGAGACACGAAGCGCAGCGCTTTTTTTCAATTGATAAATGCAAGTGTCTAATCCCTGCTGAGTCAGCACTGTATTTTTTGGATGTGGTAGGGGACGAGGAACTTTAGAAACGCGGCACAAATGTTATAACTGATAAATGCGAGCCCCTTGTCCTTGGTGATCCAGAGCGCCCAAGGCTTACTACTCGTTTTTGTAAAAAAGTGTAGTAGTGGAACGCGTGACTCCATGTACGTTTGAAGAAGGGTAAAATAATGTACGTATATAGTTCAACTGTATAATAAGTGCAGATATAATGATACATTTCTACACGACTAATCATTTAATTATGCAGGTTTTCACACTACCCAAGGGGTACTGCATCAATGCGTTAGATTTGATGCACGTTATGAAAAATTAAAGTTGCCTTCATTTTTTATAATTTATATGAATGTTTAAACATTTTTATACTTTCGAATTCGTACAACAATAAATCTTTTTGCGATGATTCCATTGCCAATATAAAGTGTAAAAGTTGATTCCCCGTTAGATAATACTAATTTAGTGTATATATTGTAATTTACTGTAAAAAAATATTTAAGAAATAAAGACAACTTTAATTTTTCATAATGTGTAAAAAATCGAACGCATTGATGCAAGACCCCTTGGGTGATGCATAATTGAATGATTAACCGTGTAGAAATGTATCATTATACCTGTACTTATTATACAGTTGAACTATACACGTACATCGTATCACCTTTCATCAAACGTAGATCGAGTTACGCGTTCCGCTACTACACTTTTTTACAAGAACGAGTAGCAAGCCTTAAGCGCTCTGGATCACCAAGGACAAAGGGCTCGCACTTATCAATTAAAACATAAGTGTCGCGTCTTATAGTTCCTCATCCTTTACCACATTCAAAAAAATCCAGCGGCGACTCAACGGGGATTAGACACTTACATTTATCATCAATTAAAGAAATGCGCTGCGCTTCTTATTTATCTCATTTTTCACATAGCTGATAAAACAACTGGAGCGCTCTGGGTCAGCGGGAATCAGGCACTTGCTTTAATTACTTAATTAATTAAATAAGTTGTTTCATCTTACATTCCTCTCATTTGTCACACAGTAATAAATACATTTGGGCGCACACGGTTGCCTGGGATAAGGCGCTTTTGTTATGAATCTTTTAAATTTGAATTTACTTCCGGATGCCTAGGCCTCTGGGTTGCATGGTTATAAGTGTGATGTTTATTTTATAATTATTAAGTGAAATAATGCACTTTCATGATATATGGCTATCCACTCTCTTGTGCGTCACTTGGTATCATTTACTTCCTTGAGTTTAAAGCACGCGCTAGGTCTGGGCCAATCAGCATTGAGCTGCGCAGTGGTGTGCGCGCTTTCTCAGTGCGATCTAGCCACACTGCTATAGTTTGATCATATCATCAAATTGTACGTATTTGATTTCATATGTCTTATGGAAATGTGGTATGGAAATTATTGAAATATTCTATTCTTGCTAATTTTTTTAGTACATCCGATTTTTTCTATTTAACAATTAGAATGTCATGATACATACTTTTTTTCTTCTCCCAGCTCTCTAAATTTGAACCAGGAAAATTTTTCGCTATTTTGGTAGTAAACGTCTTTTTCACTGAAAGCATAGTAAAATTTTTAACTATTTTGATATGAACGTGTTCTCCACTGAAAATTTAGTGAAAATGTTTATCATTTCGGTAGTGCACGTCATTTTCACTATCCAAGAAGTGAAGACTTTGTTTCCTTACACCATGTACTCGACTACAGAAATGCATACTAAAAATGACTGAAAGATAAATAAAAAGTATTTACCACACGATTATCTTTAAGAGAGTGCAAAATAGAATAATCATAATTCTTTCAGGTTCGTTAAGGAATAAGGAGAGTGTCATTCTCCGACAAAGAAGCCACAGATTTATTTTTAACATGACAACATAACTTTATTTTGTCAGATTACCATAGTGAAACTATAGCAAAAAACTTATTGAATAATTCATGGAATTTTTTGGCAATCAATATTAGTACGTACACAAATTAAGGATCTGGATCGTAAAACTCATTGAGGTGGCTTATACGACTTAAAATAAGAAATTATTACAAATCTAAAGATATTCTAAATAATTTTTCAAGTTTGTTACTTTTTATTTGTTACCAGAAATTGAGAGGTGCACATTCAAATGTCAGAGAAAAAAATGATTAATTTAACATTAGTTTTTATGTGAATCTTTGTATAAGTTACTATTTCTGGTTAACAAATAATTTAAAAAAATGTAGAGTGACATTAAAAGTACGTTAAACGTAAAATGCATGTATGGCTGATTCCGCCCTAACTTGCCCAGATCAACTTCATTATTTGTTGAAACTAAAGTTGCTTGAAAAACATTTTTTTTACGGTATTTGTATTGCAAACACCATCCTCAACAAACACTTAAGGGGGCTCCTGCGCGAAGTGATACCAACTCGAAAATAATTGAGTTAGTTGGTATCACTGCTACTTACTGCTGTATATACATATACATGATGCGAGCATCATCTGGACCATCATATATATGTATAGCTGTATGTTAAAAAAATGATACAACCCATACTCCACGGAATATCTCGAATTTTTTCACGGATACCGATATTTTGCGAGCTACTATCTGAAAGCTGAGGTTTTTTTTTTCAAAACAGTCCGTGTCTTGATATGTAACTCCTTGATTATGGTTAGAAAATTACGATGTTTTCACGTTGCTCCAAAGAGGTTGTGTATAATGTGCGAACTTTGAGAGCAAATATCTCGATATTTTTCACGGTTAGAGGGGTAAATAAAGACACCGTTGGAATCAGCGGATTCTTATCCACCAATTAAACTATGTATGACCTCTCAACTCTTCCCGCTGGAGCCCCCATAAAGCGATTTCACTACAAAGATTT
>JAPYYV010009350.1:0-16544 GCA_030522625.1 Copidosoma aretas | reverse complement strand
CAAAGTTTGAAGTACGTGGGAGCTTTATTATTGAAATGAAAAATAAATTAAATTTTTGAAAATTTTGACACTAAATTGCAATTATTTAAATAAATAATTGATGAAATTCGATTCAACCGGCGAAAAATTTACCGGATTTCTATTACCTGCATATTGAAAAAATGCCGGTACTTGTTTTTAAAATACCTCAGGAGTAAATTACAAAAAACTTCATTTTTTTCAATTTCCGCACATTTTAACGTCATTTTGACATAGTAAAACACTTCCAAAATGGGATCAAATTCAGGACATTGTTCCTGAACCATAAACAAATACATTTATCCATGTCAATACCTGTGCGTAATTAAGTCCAAAACTTGGTCCCTTGTGTCTAATTCCACTGGCCTTTAATGGACGCTGTAAAGTTGAGTAAACTTGTCTAAGAGCGCTGCACAATTACAATTAAGGATTTATTCTATTAATATACACACAAAGTAAACTATGAGTAGTTGAGACGTCTCAACAGTTTGCCAGCCAGACAGCAAAAAAGCGAGCCCTTCTCCTCTTGTTCCCAGGATAAATGCAGTGACTGCCCCTTCGATGGTTCGAGGATGGGAAAAGGGATGCTAGTTTTTTCTTAAAAAGCCAACCATACTCAGTTGATGTATACATTTCACTGTAACCGGGCCACACCTACAGCCAAAAATTAAAGATCTCAAGAAAAACGTTGGAGGTCTCAAATTGGACGTATTTATGTACTCTTCCGGAAACAACGTGACTCATAAAAAAATGTCAAAGACATCAAGAGTGGAGAAATGGTTAAAAAAATGTTTTGATCTTATTAGGTGAATAGGAGAAATTTATGAAATCGTAAAACTTCGAAAAAGCACTTTTATTACGACAGTGCTCATCGCAATTAAATATCAAAAAAAAATTTCCCTAGTAGCTCGAACACACAATCTCCTGCTTACCGAACAGTCGCTCTGCCAATTGAGCTACCGGGAGGGGGGGCGTGAATTTTATTCACAGTAGTTTAAAATCAATCTCATTTTTTCAAGTAGAGTATATAGGAGGAGTCACAACTAGATCTAAGACTCAGAAGTAAGTATGATGGTAAATTATTTTGTTGCCCAAGAGTACGTATAATATCGTTGAAAACATTTTTTATCTTTCAGGGCGAATTGGAGAAACGAAATTTTCAAAGATTTACGAAATTTTTTCAACCATTTCATATTTACACTTGGGGCGACAAAATAATGTTACTTACCATGGGCACAAAGTGCGGCAGAGCCTGTTCGTCCTCAAATTACTTTGAGCTCGTAGGCGCAAAGTAATTTAGCGGGCACAAAGTGTGCCCACGTGCGCAAAATTGCACTTTTCGTCCTCGGTAAGAAAAACAATATACGTGACTCGGGCACCAACGCACAACAACCCCGCCCTCTGGGCGTGCTTGTTTGTACTTTGCGTCTTAGTGGCTTAATGTACTAAACCATCATACTCACTTACTTACTGAGCCTTAGATCTAGTTATGACTTTTTCTATACTTTACTTGCGAGAATGAAATTAATTTGAACCTACAGTGTATGGAATTCACAACCCCCCAGTAGCTCAATTGGCAGATCGACTGTCCAGAAAGCAGGAGGTTGTGTGTTCGAGCAACAATCGGGTAAAATATTTTTCATTTTCAATTGCGATGGGCACTGTCGTAATAAAAGTTATTTTTTAAGGATATGCGACTTTGTAAATTTCTCTAATTCACCCTATAAAATCAAAAAATTTTCAACTATTTCATATGTACTCTTGGAGCAACAAAATATTTAACCATCACACTTACTTATCAAGAGTGGAGATTAAAATGCTTAGGAAAATTAAAAAAACCAATCACGTTGGACTTTTTTTAAATAAAATTGTAGCTACTAAAGCCAATAAACCAATTTGGACTAAACTTGGTATATGAGATTCCTTGTGGTTGCTGATGACGAATCTATGGTCAAATCAACACAATTTAATATGGCGGATCAATATGGCAACTTGGTGTGTAGAAAATCAACTTTTGCTCGAAGAATGCATGTAAGTGCTTATTTTGTAGTAGATTAAAGTGATTTATTAATTTTCATCAAGCTTAGGTATCTGAAAAATTTAACAACAAAATTTTATAAGAAAAATTGCAAGATATTTAACATAAGCTGTATTATTGTCAGAGTAAGTGACACTTCTAACTTTCAATAAATATTTATGATAAAATATTCCAAACAAGTGCTGTATAGGAGTGATGAGTCACCTTAATAAAACAGTAATTACACGCTGTCGAATACTGCTTTCAAACCTATTGGAAGTTACTTAAAAAAGGTATCAGCTACTGAATAAAACCAAATTCAGCTGCTACTATCTGCTACTTAAATTTAAATGAATGTGTAAGTTTTTATGAAATAGAATATTTGATAAGTAAGTTACAACAATAAGTAAAAAATTAAAGAAAAACAGCGTAAAAATTCAAACGTTAATAGAAACAATCAATGATGTGATTAATGATGAGAAAATGTGTGCGTGCTTATTTCTTTTCCTCGCTTAAATGGCCGCGGGTAATTTCGAACATTAAATTTCTTGAGATTTCTGTCAGTATTACTAAAAAGTACACATATTTAAATAAGAAAATTAAAAGTGTGCAATACAATTTTTTACCATTATTTTACCAAGTACTTTTCCGCCCTAGGGCGCAATGTGTGTCAATGGGCGCAAAATTTCACTCCGTGCCCTCGATAAGAAAAATAATATACCCGTCTCAGGCACATACGTACAAAAACCGCGACCTTTGGGCGCTTAAGTTTGTACTTTGTGCCCTAGTGACGTAATGTTCTATTTTCTACCTCGGGTACTTTTGCAACCCTGATACAACCTCGGTATGCAAAATAGAACTCGCCACTTATTTGCATCCGACCAGGGTGGTCCCGACGGTCCCGGAGAGATGGACGTTTGTGACGAAAACTAATGATTTCAGCCCTCTGGGCCCAATGTACTTTTAGCCCTGGGACGTAATAGTAGTTTTCGTACGAGATTGTAAAGGCTTTAATTTGCGAACAGAGAGGTCTGTAAAGAAGCCTTAACGATTAAGTTACGAATGCTATTTTTCCTACCGAGGATGTACCAGGGTTCCAAAAAGGCCCTAGGTAGGAAAAATGATTTAGTGGGCTCTAGCATGCTCACGGGCGCAAAATTTCACTTTGCATCCTTGATAATAAATAGTAGTTGTCTTACCGTGGGTATTTTTAAACGTATGGTGTGCCCTTCTTAGGAAAAATAGAATTCGCCACTAATGCACATTCGGCCAGGGCGATCCCAACAGTCTTCCGGGCGTTGCATCACAAGCGCTCGCGGGCCCAGTGATCTCCGTGGAGAAATGCACATTATTGACAAACACTACTACACTGAAAAACATTCGGTACTGTCAGTATGCCATTGGTGGTAAAGTTCCCACTCCGCACGTCCGGCACGTCAGCTATACCAGTAAAACGGCACCAACGAATAAAAAACTGTCCCAATAAACAAAGTGTTAATAATAACATATTTAATGAATCCCAGTAACTATACCAATTATATAATGTAATATGTAACCAATAATGTAAAAATGTGCCTTATTACTAAAACAAGGCTATATGTACTCGTTTACAATAAAGCCTAAAAATAGATACACTACGTAAGTAGGTATTTCATTCAAAACAAAAAAAGCTATACTAGTAGGAACAACAGCTACACTATACCCATGTACGCACTGCACTGTGGCCGTATACCTACTGTACCTAACCTGCGTCGCGACGCGTTGTATACATTTTGTACGCGTGCACAAAGTGCCACCTTACGCTTTAGTGGCGTAATGAACTATAAACGAAATTCAAAAAGTATATAACAAACTTATAACTATATAAATATACTGGAAGCATTAAACATCAATACGGTGAGCTAGAAAAGTCATATTTTGACTCCCGCGCGGATGGCTGGGACAGTTGACGTAATGTGGGGTCAAGGATTTTTGCGATTTCTTACTAAGGAGGAGGTAGGTAATATACATTATCTTACGTTATACGAATAACACTCTTATCATATTACACAATCTTTAGAATTTGAAGACATCGCAAGCTCTGATTCAGATGCCTTACGAGTGATTGAATCAGTCAAAAATTGGTAGAAGAATCCGTGGGCTGTAAAAAATGAAAACCGATATAAATAGTTATTATGTCATTAATAATTATAACTTACCTAAATTATGTTAAAAATAATAATATAATAATAAAAGGATGTACATAATTATCATTAGATACTAATAGAAAAGTTCCAAATCATGTATTCATTCGAATCCATCAAATTCTGTTTTTGGGTCATTCTTTCTCAAAGGGATTTCCCTCTGTCCAAAATTCTATTGTGTCTAAAAAATGTATTTCGGACTTAAAAGTTAAGTTTTTTCCTCTAGTTTCGTTTGCTGAGTGATGCCTATCAATTTCTGATTCTGTAAATCCAATATGGCGCCGATAATCTGGAAATCGTCAGAAAATTACTTTAAAATTTTAAAAAACTGATGTTACTATACATAAACATAAAGATTAGTAGTTTCTAATGATTAAGTAAATAATTTTATAACAGATCATTGATTTAGTGATTTAATTTTTTTTCTGACCTCAAAAAAACAGGATCACATTTTACGTTACTGGCAAGGAAAAAAAACAGCTAAAGCAGTAAAAAAAGCACATTGAACAATCGGAAAATGTGTACTTAGAAAGAAATAGGCTTCCTGAATACACAGAAATAAAAAGAATAATGATTTCCAAAATGGCTGACTCAAAATAGTGGTCATCATTTACTAAAAAATGAATAACTCACGTACATGGTAGAAAAGTTCACACATTTTCAAATAATTCAATGGGCTTCTTCAATTATTTAGCGGTTTTTTTCATTTTCTTGCCAGTAAACTCAATTATTACCCTGTTTTTTGAGGTTATAAAATAAATTATGTCAGTCAAACATAAATCTGTTGTACAATCATTTATTTAATTATTTAAAAATATTTATGTTTATGAACAGTAACTTTAGTTTTTCTAAATTTTCAAGTGATTTTTAATAATTTCCAGATTGTCTGCGCCATTTTGAATTTATTAGTTAATAGATAGGTGCCACTCAGCTAATAAAACTGGAGGGAAAACCTAAATTTCTAGCCTAAAATAAATTTTTTATTTACAATAGCATTTTGGTCAAAGGGGGTCTCCAGTAAAGAAAGAATAACTCTTTTATACTTCTAACTTTCATATACTTTATAACAGTGAAATATACATATATATATATATATATTAAATCGTGTTTTGTGTGGGGCATCTTACATGACCCCTCCCCCCCACCACCCTTCCGGCCTTTCACAGCCCCCTACAACATAAGAAAAAATTCTATTATTTTCTACGTTATTCGTACTTAAAATATTTTTCACTAAAAATAAAGATTTTTATATACTTCTACATTTTTTTTGTTTGTTTCGTAACTATTAAAAATTCAAATCCTCTTATATTAGTACACACATTATTTTCAATTGAGTAATTTATGTAATTGATTAAACTTACAACAATGTGTTAGAATCTCCTTTTACATTTACATCATATTATAATTTATAACGCATTACATATTTTTGTACTTTCAATCTTCACTGTTGTGCCTTATTTAACTACATAAATATCTTATATTTTTACATAAATCATGTTCCTCCTGCATATCTTCCCATTATATTTTAATCCTATATGTCTGACTCATATTATTATTGTTATTCCATTTTTTGTTTTTTTTTTCCTCTTTACATAGCAATATGTGCTTCATATATATTTGTTTCTTTCATTGCAGATCCTACAGTCTATCACTTGAAAACTTCTGAACTCACCTATATCTTTTGATTTATGCTTCGTTTTTCTCTCTGCTTTTTTCTTTTTTTTTTTACATTTTACGGATGATCAAGTTGTTAATTACCATATACTTTTTTTTGTAGATTTTGTTTTACAAAAGTCTATCTTTCCTTTGTAAAATTATGTTTGATTTTATCAAGTTTATTTTCAATCGTAGCTCTTTTTATACATCCTATAGTTTTCCAATCCTCTGTATTCTCATATACTATAATTTTTTTTCCGATTTTGTATTATTTTTATGTATTATGTCTCCTAATTCTTTGATTATTTATAAATAAAGCCACCTGCTTTTGTCCATTTTTGTTATGTGTAAATAGTAAATTTATTCCCTTTTTCTTATGCCTATTTCTAGGCTAGCCCTTCCCGCTTCCATTTGTTGTATACATCGTGGTATGTTTGCATTTAAATCCAACATGATATTTGTAAATCTGAATCTATTTTTTCCCCTGTTTCTTTCCTTTTTTATTCCCTCGCACGTGCGGCGCATTTCTCGCTCAAGCACACTGTGTTTAACTCGCTCGTACGGATTGGAAAAAATCTAAAAAACAATAAAAACATGAAATTCAAAAGATTTTTACCTGCTATTCATGATGGTTCTATAATTTTTTGCTTGAAAACCTTTTTTCGTGTTAAAATATGTATTTGTATTTTTTGGCGTTTCACTGAAATTCGCGACAGTATTAAAAAATAAAATTTACACGAATCAAAAGAGCAACACTCGGACCACATGTCCACAAATTTCTACAGTTAAAGAGCAAAAAATGCTTAAATGACAAGCAAATAATGACGTTGACATTGGGTCAGCCACGCTCGACAGACAACTATATAGTTATAGTACAAACCGTAGACTCACGGATAAATTCTTGACATTCATTAAAACATAGTTTATGTTATGTATAAGGAGAAGGCATAAACTGTTCTTATTCCGCTGGATAGTTCACGAACAATGAAATTCGCAACTTAAAAAACCTTAAAGTTTCAATTTGTTGTAAAATTTCATAAAGGATCGTATATTACCGTATTTGATTTTACATACTAACATAATCGTATGTTAGTAAGCTGAGAGAGCGAACCCTCTAAACAAAGAAGAACTTTTAGATTATATGCAAGAGTATGTAAAATTATCAAATTTGAAGAATAAGTTTACCAATGGAAGACATGAACGACCTTGTACAGAAAGTTTTTTCAAACTTCACCCAGAACTCACAATAAGGATAGCCCGAAATGTGTGCAAGGCACTGGCAGAAATAACTGAAGAGAATTTGAGAGAATGGTTTTTAGGAGTCCGGACGTTTTCGGAAAGTAAAAACTTGCTCACTTTAAAACCTTCTCAAGTCTTCAATTGTGATGAAACAAGTGTAGAGTTTTGTCCAAAAGCCATAAATGTAATTACCACAGTGGGATGAAAAAAAGTGTATCAGCAAGTTGATGGTGACGAAAAAGTAAAACTTCACTAACATGTGCATTTACAACGCTGAGGGTACTCGTGCCCCTCCTATGGTAATATACAAATATAAAGGTGCTATTCTAGAGAAAGTCTTAATAAATTGTCCACGTGACTGGGGCTGTGGAAACTCTGAAAGTGGTTGGCAGACCACTGAGACTTTCTATAAATACATAACAAATGTATTTTATCTTTAGGCAATAGTAAATAAGCTTGAGTTCTCCATAGTGATTTACTTGGATGATCATTCATCCTATGCTTCTATACCACTGATAAGATTCTGTAAAGATCACGATATTGAAATTATTAAGTTGTTTTCTCACTTAAACCACATATCTCAACCGTTAAATGTGTCTTTCTTCGCACCTCTCAAAGCAAGCTGGTCAAAAACTGTCTACAAGTAGAAAATAGATAATATATAAGGCGTCTGAGAAAAGAAAATTGTCCGAATTTTATCAAAGTGACACTTGAGAATATGAAAGATGATGCTTCAATTGTTCGAAGTGCACTGGATTATGGCCTTTCAACAAAAATGCTATTGATTATGATATATTCAGTAAAAAAAAAAAAGAAAAAGAAAGTCATAATGACACCAGAAGTAGCTCTTTATCAAATAGGTAGTGACTTTTTTGAAGAATTTGAAAAATCTCTCAATCAAAAATTACAAAACAATTCTAAAGTATCTGAGCTAAGTGTAATATGGAATGGTGATAAGAAATTTGAAGGTTTGCTTGAGTATTGGATAAGACTAAAAGAAAATGTGAATGTAAATTCGAAGAGCATAAAGAAATATGATGAAGAATTAGCTTCTACGCAGTCCTAAGTAACTCTTGGTACCTTATTTACATCATAAGATAGTAGAACAACAGTAGTTTTATTTATTTTATTTTTTCACTTTTTTTATTTATATATATTTTTTTTTGGCGAAATAATCAATTATTGTACTCTAATCGTATTTACTTTTTTTTAACAAATATTTATTTATTTTTTATCACATTTTTTTTATAAATTTAATTAGTACAGTTTGATTTTTATCATACACTTCGATGAACTTTTTATGTGACAAAATTTTTAGCTGGAATTTAATTTGTTTGAGTTACTTAATTTTGAAAAACTTGAAAAATTTTCAAAATATAATTATTTTTAATTTTTTTACAAGAACGAGAGTTTGAAATGTTTTTTCATGCACTTTTTCAATTAATGAATCTTCGAGCATGGAAGTAGTTCTCATCGTCCAAAAAAATCCTACTGACACCGGTGACAGAAAGATCACACATTGTTTGTTCTATAATTAGTAATTGTAAGACAATTCAGAATAATATTAAAGATTCAGAGATGACACAAATACTTGTATTTGATGAGGATACAGTAAATAATTTGGAGTCTAGTTGCAGTTTTACCTTATAAAATGAAGTTGAAATGGAGTATGTTGATTCTCTTGAAGAACAAAATATCAATGTGTATCAATCGAGTAGCTCGACCAATGATTCAAATGAAATCAATAAAGAATCAACTTTAAAATGTACTAAAAGTAAATATATATATTTTTATATTTTTGCTCAAAAGTTAAACTTCACTATTTTTTATCTAATTATATTTTTTGGCGAAACCTTATTTCTGAGCAGTCCCACCGCAACTGTTAGTTAGGATAAGAAGGAATTATTTTCTAAGGATGACATTGATAAACAAATTTTGAATCGCTAACAGGAACCCATTGAAAACAAAAAAGATAATCTTGAAGGTTGGTCCAAGCGTTATTTTGTCTTTTATATTTTTTGTACTCCAAAAGTATCCGATATTCTTGCAATATTTAAAAAAAAAAAAATCATGAAGGTTGGTCCAAGCGTTATTTTTTCTTCTATATATCTTGTACTCCTAAAGTATCCGATTTTCTTGAAATATTTTCATTTACTTAAAGGTACTCGTAAACGTAAACGCATGTCTGATTGTTTCTTTATACCCACCGATTATTTACCTAAAGAAAAGAGAAAATCTTGAAAAATCTAAAAAGCCTAAGGTAGTAGCCGCTGCAGCATCATATGAGTTTTGGGATTTGTGTATTAAAAAAGAAAATCAGAAAAAAAAGGAGTTGGAAACACAAGAAAAAAAGATGCGTCAAGAAGAAAGGAAAAAATTGTTGGATGAAAAAAAGATGGGAAAATAAAAGAAGCCAAAGAAGTGAAAAAAGCTATTGATGATTAATTAAAGGAATTAAATGTTAAATGATGTAAAACCGAACCAAGGGGATCTTAATAGTTTTGCCTAAGTTTAAAATAACTCAAATCGTTCTTTGTATAAAAATAACTACGTTATGCTCAGTAATAAAATATTTCTTATTCACAAATACAAATTTATTTACTTTAACAGTGTAAAAATATATAATATTAACCATACATATTTTTTTTTTGTAATGTGTGTACGTAATTTTTTGCGTGGCTTAGAATATGGACATACATTATATGCCAGGTGGACAAAGTAAAAACAGAAGACCTATAATATATACAAAAAATGACTAGGCTTTTTATTTACTTAAATTTTTTTGTGAACTTTTTTTCATCATTTTTGTTGTAGGAATTCGTACTCTAGAGTCTAGCGCTTCAAATGGTGCCAAAACATTAATAGTAATTATTGTTTTTTTCTAAACATCGATGGATAATTATAACGCCGTCAAGTAACTTGCCCATAATGCGTATCTTTACCTGATAAGCGTGTGAGTGTATTTGGTTATTTGGTTGTAGGTACTTGTGTTGTATCATATTTTAATTTCGTACTGAGCTAGGGCGTACGGTTCTGCCGTTATATTTTCATAACTCTTGTCACTAACGGTCCGTTTTATTGTTCTGCATCTGCATATAGGAGGGGGGGGGGGGGGTCGACATATCCTGTAAATTTTCTATGTTTTTGAGGGGGTGTTGAGAGGGGTCGAAGAGGGGTTGAGGGGGGCCAACGAAAAATTGGAAAAATGATTTTTACGTGAAATAACGGAGAAAACGATCACTCAAAACACGTAAAAATATAACGAATTCAAGCGTGATTTAAGGGAGATGCGGGGGGCTGAAGATTTTTAGTCCTTATCACTATATATATATATCAATATATAGTAAGATATGTCTTCCTAAATTATATAGTTGTATGGTTTTGCGGTTAGTATTAGCTCACCCCCGCTTCCCCCGCTCCCCTAACTCCCCTCAGTTCCCACCCCAAATTAAGCTAAGATTCGTTCCTTTTTACCGTAAAATATGACCTTAAATCATTTAAGCTAGCTCCCCCCCGCTCCCTTCTCCGCCCTTTCCCCCCAGCTCCCCCTCAGCTCCCCACCAGACTCCCCCCCAAACATGTTTTTCCTTTCGTAATAAACTTTGACAACACTATTACTTTCTTATAAGTACACAAATACCTATATGAATAATTAACTTTTATGAAAATTTATTGCGGAGCAATAAATAATAATAAATAGAATAACGCTATTCATAATCATACACCAAAAATTTATGATTATAAGTATGGAACCCGTGGAAAGGATGCTATATATTGAATCCAAAAGTATTATTTGGATCTTAGGAATATAGATTTTATATGTATAATTATAGATCTTGAGAAAATTCTGGAATAAGCCATAAGACAAGCTTTTCTGCTGACGCATTGAAATACCTACACGCAGAATACTACTCTTGCAAGTTTCAAAGCTACTTTTGGCATTCTTTATGCTAAGAATAACCTTGCGCTATGGCGCTTAATACGGTAATTTTTTACAAAACTATATCCACCATTGAAAAAAGTTGGTCTTGGGGAAAATAAAAAAACAGAAAAGACACAAAGGAAGACGTAATTATGGAAAACTGTTTCAATAATCTACAAATAATTTGGACGATTGATTCAACAAACATACTTCATAGCTTATAGACTACGACAGATACTATCGAAGCGTGGGCTAGCATAAATATATCAAATTCACAAGGCAGGGAAGAAGTAGAAGTACTTTAAAACTACAGTAAAGTGGCTTTTCAAATGTAACATCAAGATTTAAGAAATTATAATAGCTTATAATGTAGAAAAATCGTTAGAGAAGTAAAAAGTAATAAAAAAGAGTTAGGCTGCTATCAGATCAAAAGGAAGAACATGGTACCCTATTTTTGTACTGAATAATTTGATTGAAAGCAAACTAGAGGAAGTCGTCAATATATTATAACAAATCGTAATTGTATGCTGTGTTTGTAGACTTTAGAACAGAATTTGATAACATTAATAGAGAAATATTCCGGGTCAAATGTTAAGAAGAAACTAAAAATATAAAAAAAAAAAAAAAAGTAAATTATGGCCATGGGCTAACAAATTTATTCAAAACTATGAAAGACAAACGCAAGGGTGCTCATGAAGCCTGGTACTTTAAAATTTATTTAGAAAAAAAAAAAATAAAATGTCTTAAATTATCTAAAGACGTTGTTTAAAGAGCCAAGAATATAAAAAAAAGAAAAAAAAAGAAGAAAAAATAAAAAAAAAAAAAAAAAAAAAAAAAAAAGAAAAAAAAAAAAAAAAAAAAAAAAAAAAAAAAAAAAAAAAAAAAAAAAAAAAAAAAATTTTAATTTTTAGAAATGAAGAAGAGACAATAACAAATCTGTTTGAATTTAAGTTGAATGCATTGGAAGTTTAAAACTAGAACATGGACCAAGAAGTGTGGTTCTCAACAAAAAAATTTCCCCGTTTAAAAACGACATGTCGGGAGTAAAAGACAGTTGAAGCAGTCCTAGGCTTAAGCTGAAAAGATAAAGTCGAATGTTTAATACAAAGATTATTTTTCATGGATTGAATAATAAAATTATATTGCACATACGTAGTGGAGACTTGTGTATGGACGGGGGGACTCCCCGTTCCTTGCCCCTCTGAGCGCAACTCCCAAAACTCCCTGAACCGTCTAATCTTTTAAAACCCTTACCACATTTTTTACAAATTTTTTTTTATGTCCTTTTTTATGAAAAATTATATGTCTATTTAAATGTGTCGAACTTTCAACCTTTGTTTACATTCAACACATTTAAATAATTTTTCCTTACCATGTTCTTCGAAAAATAAGATTTGTCTAAACTTTAATTTTATAGTGTTTATATCTCAAATACATTATTTTATAAATTAAAATTATATAAAATATAAATATATAAAAAATGTTTAAAAAAAACCTGTAAAAAATAGTAAATTACTTTAATGTAACAAATTTTAAGTTTGTAATAAATTTTTCAAATATTATTTACAAATTTTTCAATACATCGAGCAGAGAAATTTTGTTCATAATAACCAAACATTAGAATTACCATAGTTATAATTTTCTAAACAGTAGGGAGTCTGAAAAAAAAAAGAATCAAATGAAATTATAAAAGCTTTTCGAGGAGAATAGTTGTAATTGTATAAAATGTGTAAATAGTGCTCAGAAAGTGTAAAGAGCATAAATGCATTCCATCGACGGAATTATTGTACTAATATATGTTTATATATGATCTTATATTAATGTAATATAGATGCGATGAAATTTATTCAAAAGTCCGACTATTTTTAATATGTACGTTATAGCTTTTATAGTTGTTCTATAAGTATTTCAAAAAATGGTGATTTGAAAAAAAGAGCAAGTGAGTTAACACGAAAAAAAGGTATCATAATTGTTCTATATAAATGCACTTGGTAATACGTGACAAGATGAGGTTGATTATTTGTTATCTAAAATCACAATCCATCACGTCTGTGTATCTGTCTAAAGTTCCAGCTCAAGCGATCGTTTTTTCAATGTTCTATTAGTTTTTAAAGTAAAAGTTTTTTTTAAAGAAATATTTTCAAAACAGCATTGAAATAAAAAATTTAAATATTCATAAATAAAATAAAATTAGAATAAATTTCAATAATTATTTTTTAAATTGAAGAACATAGCAATTATATGCTTCTTTAATAGATAAGAGAAAAATTGATTATCATCATAAGAAATTTTATATATTTAAATTATAGTTATTAAAATAATTTATTTTATAAATACAAATAATTGGAAAATTAGAAAGTAGAGCGCGCAAGTAGGTAAATATACATATGGAATAAACATCACAAAAAAATAGGACAGGTTACGTAATGTCATGCCAAAGGTAGCAGAGGAACTACAAATGATAAAATCGATAAAGCTACAAATCATTGCAAATTGATAAGCAGGATTCCACAATAATTAAGCAAAAAATATGGATTATAGATAAATTCATGGAACATCAAAAGAATAAAAGAGAGTGTAAGATAGAATCAAAGACTAACGCAAAATGGATAAATAGAATAATACGAGATAAAAAATTAAACAAACCTAAGAAAAATAAGAAAAGTAGCAGAAAGCAAAATTCAAATGAGTTTTAGAGAGCTATTAAAAAATTAAAACAGGAAAAAAAGAGGGATGGTGATAGGGAAAGAGGCATAGAAAAATAATGTTTAAAATTTATCAAGAGACAGCGATCATACATTTTATACAGAAAACGAGTAAAGAAGTATTAGAATCAACAGTAATGCCAAAAAAGATTTTACGAGGATATATCTATCATTGAATAAAAGAATGTTTATGTAAAAATAAAAAATGAGTAAAAGACACAGAAAAAGACAGATTTATAGAAAACAGTTTCATAAATCTGCAAATAATACTAAATATTGGATTCAAAAACATACTTTATAGCATGTATACTAACACACATACTATCGAAAATTGGAAAATAGCAAGAATCTATCAAATTAACAAGGCAGGTAAAGAGTAAAAGGATGCTAAGACTACAAGAGAGTGGCGTTTTTAAATGTAGCATTCAAGATATTAGCAATTTTAATCGTTGAAAATGTGTAAAAATAGGTAAAGAAGTGTAAAATAATAAAGGAGAGTCAGGCTGGCATCAGAGCAAAAAGAAAAACAAGGTCCCATATTCTTGTACTAAATAGTTTGATTGAAAATAAAATAGAGGAAGGGAGAAATAAATTATATGCTGTTTTTGTAGACTTCAAAACAGAATAACATCAAACGAGAAATGTTCCGGGTCATATTATACACGAGAGAGATAAATATAAAAATTAAAAAAATGTTAAAAAGAATGTAATCAAATTTATTTTTAAAAAAGGATGGGTAGGGCAAGGTTACCTATGTATCTTGGTAATTTTAAGCTTATGTATAGAGACTATAGACGATAAGTGAATGCAAAATATTACAGGTGGTGTTACAGTCGGCAAACTGAAAGATCACTGTTTTAAATTATTTGATGACGTCGTTTTAGGTGCCCAGCAATTTAAAGCCAAAAAAACCATGCTGAAAGACTTAGATAAATACAGTACAAAAAATATACTAGAAGTAAGCACAAAAAACAATCTTCATTTTAAGGAATAAAAAAGGATAAAAACAGATCTGTTTTAATTTGAATTGGAGGCATTGGAAGTTTTAAACGAGGACATGGACCGATGGACCCAGGACTGTGGTTCTTGACAAAAAATTATCGTGGCACACAAAAACCACAGGTAGGCTGCAATAGGTAGTCGAAGCGGTTTTAGGCTTAAGTAATAGAGCTAACGTAGAATATTTAAATTATACATCATTTTTCATGAACTAAATGATTAAATTATATTGCACATACGTAGCTGAGACTTGCCTATGAAACAGAATAAAAATATGTAGCATTAATAAAAGGTAGATTCGAAATATGACGTTGAGTTTAGATGCGAAGACAAAAGGATATGTACAAAAGCTGGAGGCGGACAAGGTAGGCATGGATTTGGGAATGAAAAAGGAAAGAAAAAAAAGAAAAAAATAGATTCAGATTTACAAATATCATGTTGTGTTTGAATGCAAATACACCAGGATATATATGAGAAATAGACGTGGGAAGGGTTAGCCTAGAAATAGGCATAAAAAAAAGGGAATACATTTACTTTGTGGAGCGAAGTTAAAGTTGTGAATAAAAAAGTAGAGGATTGGAAAACGATAGGATTTATAAAAAGAACAACGAAGGACAATAGACTTGATCAAATCAAAGATAATTTTACATAGGAAAGGAAGACTTTTGTCAATCAGAAAGTACATAAAAACTATATAGAAAAAAATATATATAGCACATATTGCTATGTAAACAGGAAAAAAAACAACAAATGAAATAATAATAATAATAATATATGTCAGACATATAGGATTAAAAGGTAATGGAAAGATATGCAGGAGGAAGATGATTTATGTAAAAATATAAGATATTTATGCAGGTAAATAAGGCACGATAGTAAAGATTGAAAGTACCAAAATTTCTAATGCGTTGTAATTTATAATATTATGTAAATTTAAAAAGAAATTCTAACACATTGTTGTACGTTTAATCAATTACATAAGTTGCTAAATTGAAAATAATGTTTATACTAACATAAGAGGATAAGAATTTTGAATAGTTATGAAACAAACAAAGAAAATGTAGAAGTATATAAAAATCTATGTAGGAAATGAGAAAATAGTAAAATAAACAATTCACATTTACAAGTATCAAGAAAGAATTTCTTAATGATATCTTATTATAAACTTATATATATAATTGATTCTAAATTGACCAAAAATAACAAAGGCTCATAACTGTTTCCGTAAAAATAATGATTGCGTAAACATTGTATACATATACATATGAATCAATAATAACCTTAAATACTAATCACAGTCATTATCAGTTATAAATTTTTAACAAATATTTGATAAGACAGTCAATTTATTTTATATATTTATTCGAATTTTTAGCAAATTTTTATGAGATCGCTTTGTTTATCCGTGTTTGTCCGCATATCTGTGCAACAGAAAATAAATTT
Organism: Copidosoma aretas; assembly: GCA_030522625.1. Classification (NCBI taxonomy): domain Eukaryota; kingdom Metazoa; phylum Arthropoda; class Insecta; order Hymenoptera; family Encyrtidae; genus Copidosoma; species Copidosoma aretas. The sequence goes on along the minus strand of JAPYYV010009350.1, from coordinate 362 downwards.
TTTATTTAATCTTTAAGGCATGAGAATCAATATATTGAATGATGGTGGTTGGCACGCGGAGCGCGCAGGTGGCGAAGCCCCACTAGTATATATATATATATATGGGAAATTCCACGTCAACCGAAACAGAAAAAAAATGGAACTATCTGAAATTTTGTGTATACGTAGCTTATGATGAAGGAAGTCAATTCCTAAAATTTTAGAGCTCAAGTCACATTATACTAGTGTCACGGACGGTCCCAAAATTTGAATTTTTGCCTTTGCCAACAATTCATAAATTTTGTAGGCAAATGGACGCGTATAATAAAATTTCGAAAAAATAGTAAATTTGTAGCATTTTTTCCGTAGATTACGATAAGAAT
>JAPYYV010009349.1:0-18289 GCA_030522625.1 Copidosoma aretas | reverse complement strand
GGTTGTCGACTTACAGCCGCCATGTTGATCCGCCATCTTGTTTTTTCAAAAAAGGCCATGTGGCATTCGAAACTAGAGACAATAAGCTTTCATTTGAGCTTAAATACGTCTTGAAAATCTTAAACCAATTTTGGGCAGAGGGGGTCTCCCGTTGACAAAAAATGTCCCATACACATATATATATACTACTGGGGCTTCGCCCCCTGCGCGCTCCGCGCGCCAACCCCAATATTTTAATAATTTATTCTTATGTCTGAATAATAAATAGAAAAAATTTATTTTTTAACACACATACATGCGTACATACAAAGATAACCAAAGCGATCTTATAAAAATTTGCTTAACATTCGAACAAATATAGTCAATATATGAAATGACTTTACTGATTTATCAAATAATTGGTAATAGTTTAATACTGATGACTCTAATTGGTATTTAATGTTAATATTGTTTCATATGTATATCTATACAATATTAACGCAATCAGTATAATTACAGAAATAGTTATGAGCTTTTGTTTGTTATTTTTGGTCATTTTAGAATCAATTATAGATATAAGTGTATATTTAGATATCATTTTGAAATTCTTTCTCAATATTTGTAAATGTAAATTGTTTATTTTATTATTTATTCATTTCTTGTATAGATTTTTATGTACTTCTACATTTTCTTTGTTTGTTTCATAACTATAAAAAGTTCTTATCCTCTTACATTAGTACAAATATTATTTTCAATTAAGTAACTTATGTAATTGATCAAACATACAACGTGTTAGAATTTCTTTTTAAAATTTGCATAACATTATAATTTATAACGCATAACACATTTGTTAATTTTTAATCTACTGTTATGCCTTATTTACCTGCATAAATCCCTCATATTTTCACATGAAGCATCTTTCTCCTGCATATCTCTCCATTATCTTTCAATCATATTTTTGTGACTGATGTTCTTATTATTTCATTTGTTGTTTTTTTCCTCTTTACATAGCAATGTGTGCTTAATAAATTTTTTCTTTCATTGCAGTTCCTACAGTCTATCACTTAAAAACTTCTAAACTCACCTATATCTTATTATTTTTGTTTTATTTTTCTCTCTGCTTTTTTCTTTTTTTTACATTTGGCGGATGATAGAGTTGTCAATTACTATACAGTTTTTCTGAATTTTCTGATGGACAAGAGTCTTCCTTTCCTTCGTTAAATGATCTTTTATTTTCTCAAGTTAATTTTCCTTCGTTTCTCTTTTTATAAATCCTATCGTTTTCTGATCCTCTACTGTAACATTTACAACTTAAACTTCTTTGCCAATTTTGTATGATTTTTATTGATCAAGTCCGTTTAATTTTTTTATCAGGCATAAATAAGGCCACCTGCTCTTGTCCATTTTAGTTATGTTCAAAAAGTAAATTTATTACCTTATTCGTATATCCATTTCTAGGCTAACCCTTCCCGCCTCCATTTCTTATGTAAACCCTGGTGTATTTGCATTCAAACCGAACATGATATTAGTAAATCTGAATGTTTTTTTCCCTTTTTCTTTCCTTTTTTATTCCCAGATCCATGCCTAACTTGCCCACTTCCACCTTTCGTATATAAGCAATTCCATTCAGGTCCGGCCGCTAGGCACCCGCGGTGAATTTTTTCAGTGAAACAAGCTTTGTTCAACTCGCTTACAGAGGAAGATAAGTCACTCAAAAAATTTCCAAACACTTAAATCGATAGATTTTTATTTACTCATTCCAATGGTGCTATCGGTTTTTGTATAAAACCTTTTTAACAGAGAAAATAACGTTTGAAGTTTGAAGCGTTATAGCGGAAAAAAACATTAAAAAACATTTTTTTTCTAGCACCATTCAAAAGAGCAAGTCTTAAACTATAATCCCATAAATTTTCAAGTTGGTTGGGCAAAAGATAAACGAGCGGTAAACAAACAAAGGTGGTAGTGCGTGGTCGGGGGTATATATATAGCACGTATTTTTTCAATTTCTTGGTTACGAGCGCCGACCTCTACGGCGTTCCTATGCTTTTTCTATACCGATAGATATCAATTTGACCACTCACTGCCGTCGTTGTTTGTTTCTCACTTGTTTATCTTTTGCCCTCTCAACTTAAAAATTTAAGGGATTATAGTTTAAGACTTGCTCTTTCGAATAGTGCAAGAAAAAAAATTTTAAATAATGCATTTTTCCGCCATAACGCTTTAAACTTCAATCGTGAATTTCTCTAAGAAAAAAAGGTTTAATCTGAAAACCGATTTCACCATTAGAAAGAGCTGTTCAAAAGCTAGTGATTTATGAGTTCGGATATTTTTTTAGTAACTTATCTTCCTCTGTAAGCCAGTTGAACAGAGCGTATCCCGTGGAAAAATGCACCGCGCGTGCCTAGTGGCCAGACCTCTATGAAATTGCTCATATATCCTTTTGTCTTTGCATCTAAACTCAACTTCATATTTTGAATCTGCCTTCTATTCTTTCTGCATATTTATATTCTGTTTCATAGGCAAGTCTTAGCTACGTATGTGCAATATAATTTATTCATTTAGTCCATGAAAAATTATATTCAATTCACACTTTCTACGTTAGCTCTTTTGCTCGAGCATAAAACTGCTTTGACTGCCAATTGCACCCTACCTGTGGTTTTTTCTGTGTCTACGATAATTTTTTTTAAGAACCACACTCCTGGGTCCATCGGTCCATGTCCTTATTAGAAACTTCCAATGCCTCCAATTCAAATTGAAACAGATCTGTTTTTATTCTTTTTGATTCCTAACTATGAAGATTTTTTTTCGTGCTTACTTCCAGCGTATTTTTTCTATTATATTTATCTAAGTCTTTCTGCATGGTTTTTTTGTCTTTTAATTGCTGAGCACTTAAAACGACGTCTTTAAACAATTTACGACAGGAAATTTCGAGTTTGATGACTATTACACCTCCTGTATTATTTTACATACACTTATCGTCTATAGTCTCTATAAATAAACTTGTAATTACCAAGCTACATAGGCACCCTTGCCCTATGCACTTTTTTTTAAGTAAATTTGCTTGCCTCTGACCGTAATAACCTGTTGTTTTTTTTAATTTTTAGATTCTTTTAAACATTTTTTAAATTTTTTTACTCATCTCTCTCATATATAATTTGATCCGGAACATTTCTTTATTAATGTTATAAGATTCTGTTTTGAAGTCTACAAAAACAGCATATAATTTATTGCCCACTTCCTCTATTTTATTTTTAATTAAACTATTTAGTACAACATATGGCACCTTGTTCTTCTTTTTGCTCTGATGCCCGCCTGACTCTCCTTCATTATTTTACACTCCTCTACATATTTTTCTACTTTTTTAACGATTATAATTGCTAATATCTCAAATGCTACATTTAAAACGCAACTCTCCTGTAGTTTTAACATTTTTCTACTCCTTCCCTGCCTTATATATATGATGAATTCTTGATATTCCCACTTTTCGATAGTATGTGTGTTAGCTAATAAGCTATAAAGTATGTTTTTAAATTCAATAATAAATATTATTTGCATATTTTTGAAACAGTTTTCCATAATTCTGTCTTCTTTTGTGTCTTTAATATTTTTTTATTTTTACATAAACATAATTTTATTAAATGATGGATATTGTATTGTACATCCCCGTAAAATTTTTTTCGGCATTGCTGTTAATATTAATATTCCTTCATTCGTTTTCCGTATAACATGTATCATTGTTGTCTCTAGACAAATTTTAAAAATTATTTGTGTATGCCTCTTTACTTATCACCTTCCTTTTTTTGCTGTTTGTATTTTTTAATAGCTCTCCAAAACTCATTCGAATTTTGCTTACTGCTACATTTCTTAGTTTTCTTAGGTTAGAATAATTTTTTCATCTCTTATTATTCTATTTATGATTTGTGGGTTGGACTTTAATTTCTTCTTTACTCTCTCTTTTATTTTTTTAGTATTCTATGAATTTATCTATAAACCATATATTTGCTTCATTATTGTAAGATCCTGTTTATGGATTTGCAATGATTTGTAGCTTTATAGATTTTATAATTTTTAGTTCCTCTGCTACCTGTGTAATTAAATTAGTTAATCTGTCGTATTTCTTTTTATATTTATTCCATATGTATATTCGCCTACATGCGCGCTCTGCTTGCCAATTTTTCAACTATTTATATATATAAGATAAGTCATATTAATAATTATCATGTGCATGTGTAGAATTTCTTATAATAATAATTAATTTTTCTCTTATTCAATAAAGAAGCTCAAAATTTCTTTATTCTTCAATTTAAAAAATCATTATTAAAATATATTTTAACTTTTTTTTTATTTATAAATATTTTAATATTTTTTTTATGCTGTTTTAAAAATATTTTTTTTTTTAAACTTTTATTTAAAAAGTAATAGGTCATTGAAAAAAACGATTGCTTGGGCTAGGACTTCGGACAGATACACATACGTGATGGATTATGTTTATAGATGACAAATCATCAACCTTAACTTAGCACATATTACAGAGTGCATTTGTATAGAACAAATATAATACCTTTTTTTGGGTTAACTCACTGGCTCTTTTTAAAATTACCATTACTTTAAATACTTATAAAACAACTGTAAAATCTCTAACGAACATTTTAAAAATATTCAATCTTTTGAATAAATTTTATTGCATCTATATTATATTATTGTATGATTATCAATATAATTATATTAGTACAATAATTCCGTCGATTAAATGCATTTATGCTCTTTACATTACGTACAATTACCACCATTCTATTTGAAGAGCTTTCATAATTTTAAGTGATTTTATGATTTTTTTTTCAGCTTAAGAGACTCCCTACTGTTAAGAATATTTTTACTGCGTAAATTCCAATGTTTGGTTATTATGAACAAAACTTTTCCTCGATGTATTGTAAAATTCGTCAATGAAATTTGAAAAATTTCTTAGTCTCAAAATCTATTACATTCAAGTAATCTATTTTTTTACAGGTATTCTTTTTTAATTTTTTTAATACTCATATTCAATGTAATTTTAATTTAAAAAATAATTTATTAAAGATATAGACAGTATCACATTAAATTTCAGACAAATCTCATTTTTCAAAGAACATAGTAAGGACAAATTATTTAAATGTGTTGAATGTAAAAAGAGTTTCAAAATATCGAAAAATTTAAAAAGACATACATTAATTCATAAAGGACATGAAAAAAAAATTTGTAAAAAACGTGGTAAGGGTTTTAAAAGATCAGACGGTTTAAGGAGGTTTGGGATTTTCGCTCAGAGGGGCGAGGAGCGGGGAGTCCTCCCTTACATATACAAGTCTCTGCTACGTATGTGCAATATCATTTTATCATTTAATCCATGAAAAAAATTTTGTTTTAAACTTCCTTCTTTATCTCTTTTTTTTAATCTTTAAACTGCTTTAACTGTCCTTTGCTCCCGACTTGTCGTTTTTTTCCGTGCCGGGAAATTTTTTTTTGAGAACCACACTTCTTGATCCATGTCCTAGTTTTATGCTTCCAATGCATCAATTTAAATTCAAACAGATCTGTTTTTATTCCTTCTTCATTTTGTAAAATTAACATTTTTTTTTTTTTTTTCCAGTATATTTTTTGCACTTCTCTATTTCTACTTTTTCAGCGATTATAATATCTTAAATCTTGTATGTTACATTTAAAAAGCCACTCCTCTGTAGTTTTAAACTACTTCTACTTCTTTCCTTCCTTGTAAATTTGATAGATTTATGCTAGGGCTTACGATTCGATAATATTTGTGTTAGTCTATGAGCTATGAAGTTTTTTGTGTAAATCAATCGTCCAAATTATTTGTAGATTCTTGAAACAGTTTTCCGTAATTCTGTCTTCTTCTGTGTTTTTTCTGTTTTCTGTTTTCCCCAAGACATTTTTTTTCAATGAAGGATATATTCTTGTAAAAAATTACCCTATTAAGCGCCGCGCCGTAGTACAAGGTCATTCATAGCATAAAGAATGCCGAAAGAAGCTTTGAAACTTGCACGAGTAGTATTTTGCGTATAGGAATTTGAATACGTCAGCAGAAAAGCTTGTCTTATCGCTAATTCCAGAATTTTTCCAAGATCTATAATGATACATATAAAATCTATCTCCCTAAGATCCAAATAATACTTTGCGTTTTAATATATAGGATTTTTTCCACGGCTTCCATACTTATAATCATAAATTTTTGGTGTATGATTATAAATATCGCTATTCTATTTGTTAATATTAATTGCTACATAATCGGGGGGGGGGGAGATTGCTCAAATTATTTGAGGTCATATATCACGGTAAAAAGAAATGAATTTTACCTTTTTTCGGGGGGAGCGTAGGAGAGCAAGTACTTACCCTAAAACCATACAACTATATAACATGGGAAGATATATATATACATAGTCTAAGTCAATCTTAAATGTTCATACTGATACGTCACAATGACTATTAAAACTGTTTACATACATAACGTAAGTTGGATATTATCAATGGGAGGATAATCGGGGGACTATAATAGTGATATGTGCGTCTCTGCAATGGGCTTGCTTCTGCGGTAGGATGGCGGTTGTGTGCCCGGGAAGGATTTTCATATAACTATATTGATATATTCGATGCATGTATGGTTATAGTTCTGTAAAAATTTTACCTGGGCACACTACCGCCATCTAACGGTAGAAACAAGCCCATTGTATGGTATGTGTCTGTTTCTAATGTTATCATGTAACGAAGTTTTTAACTAGACTTGTGTGTAAATGAATCTATGTTTGTATGTATTTAGCAACTCCTTCAAGAGGGTGCAAGGGTTACACCGAAACATTGGATAAATTGTATTTTTCAATAAAATTTTATGCTCAGAGATACTAATGGTTCCACTTTATTGTTTAATACAGATACTCAGAAACATATTATCAGAAAAATGTAAGTCTTATGCAGTCATCAACTTTACGGTGCAAGACTAAGCAGGTATAGCCAAATAAACAAGTGCAAAAAGTTAGTAGCTCGACTTGAACAAGTACCGCGCTATGACAGTCCCTATCAGTTAACTGAATTGTGAGTTATATTTTAAATCTATGCATCTACGGGGAAAACAAAGTAGGAACGCAGCACAGTGGGCCCAAACGGACCTATTTTGTTTAAAATAACCTAGAGACCACACCTTTCAACCGATCTTCGAACTTGTATTTTTTATATTAAAGCTAAGAAGATTTAGAAAAGATCTGTGGAAGCCGATTTTTAATTTTCTTCCTTGAATAAATTGTACCTCTCCTCAAAAGTCGAAAAATAGAAGAACCTGCCGAATCAAACACTATAAATCAATTATTGGGTAACTTATTAGGCTTTGAAATTGCTAAATATCAGATGTATAATATACACACTCAATATCTATGGTAATTATAATATTATTATAAATAAATTAAATATAGTGGATCCAATGTGGCGGACTAAATCTCAAAAATGTCTCTAATCTTGGCGAAAATTACTAATCGGGGGTTTTTGAGGTCGCTTATTGCGAATCTGTCATTGCAATTAGCGTTTTCAAGATAGCCGATCCAATACGGCCGACGGAATCTTAAAAGTTTCTCTAGTTTTGGTGAGAATCACGACTTAGTGGTTTTTGAGGTCGCTGATTACGAATCTGTTATATCAATTTTTAATTCCAAAATGGCGGATTCTATACAGCAAACCAAACAGATCACCCGATTACTTGCCGAAATATTGCTAAAAATTTCATTCAAGGGTTATTAGGGTCACTGATTACAAATAAATTATCGTTATTGGTGAATGGCGGATCCATCATGATGACGTCCAGATACATTTTTTTAATTTTATATTAAGTTAGAAGATCAATTATCGATTTCCTATACTGTAAAATAAAAGCGAAATTGAAATATTGCGATTGCACTAAAAAGTATTTTTCATTGCTACACTAAAAAAAAATTAAATAAGCATGGTACTTGTGCTTGTATAGACGTGAATAACTCTGATAAGACTCAGCAAAGTTGATAAGATGCTCGCCTGTAGATTAAAAGGTTTGCGTCTTAGCTTTAGCAGTGTGAATTTTTTGTGTTTTTAATTTGACTATTATTGTAGTATTTTTTTAACACAAAATTATTAATAAAAACATAAAAATATATTCAAAAAAATTTTCTTCTAATTATGATATGTTTAAGAAACGTTTCGGTCACATTCAAAAGACGTTTTGGAAATGTTTCCGGAGGGTCTCTTCTAGTTACCGAGCAGTTGATATCTATGTTTTAAAATAAACGATTTTAAAACGTTTCTAAAACGGAAGTTGCTTGGTGAGATGAAAAATTCTTGTTTATGGATGCATTGCAAAGGTTGAACGATGCAAAGTGTTGAAAGATTTGTATTTGTATTATCATTTTCTGTGGAATACTAGTGTAATGTCAATAATAATACTGTGAATGTTATGTTCTTCAAATGTTGAAAATTCAAGACAAGAGAAAATCAAATTGAATCCTAATAACATTTATTTTCTATTACGTAGTGAAAATAACAAGTAATAAGAAGTATTTTTTTTTACAAAACAAATTTATATTATTTTAATTTACTATAAAAAGACACAATTTTTGCACAACAACACTATTACTACTTGTATTACTTTTTAAACATGATCTTACTTTTTTAATCTTTATATAATATAGAACCAAAAGTCTAAACAATTAAGTTTTGTTATTTGTTACTTGTTTCTATATGTTTATAATTATTGCTGAACACAAAGTTTCTTTTTTTAATAAAAAAAAAAAAGAAATGTGGGTGGAGTTTTAGTTTTCAAAAACGAAGAGTAAAAAATTTATACATTTTTAGTTTGAGCAGAACCGTATGCACAATTATATGTAATGATAACTAAAACTTTGATGTAGCTCAAGTGTTGTTTCTTATATACTTTGTCTTTTTAATTAATTAACCTAAATTATTAATTTTTTTTATGTAAAATGGTATTTTAAAGAATTTTTTCATAACTTATACAAAAAGAGCAATTGATGTAAAATTTAAAAGACTAATTAAATGAAAAAATTTGCCAAAAATTTTCTCTGGTTTTGATTACATAAACTGTAGGATGAAAGATTTTTTACTAAGTTAATAAAAAAAAGGTATCATTTTTTTTTTTTTTGTAAAAGAAAAACTTTATTTTTTCAAGAAAATAAAGAACAAAAAATAAAAGGAGATATCCAGTGAAGGCCATTTTATCCAAGAAGCACATTTAATAAGACATTTCATGCTAGTACCAATTGGAATCCTGACTGAGGAGTAACAGAAAGCAAGGAATAAGGACGTAAGATATTATAGACAGTACTACAAGAAAAGAGAGTAGACGGCATACTAATAAAGATTTATTGCGAAAACTAATGGTTTGATCTGATCTGTATATTTCAAGTTTTCGACACAAAAATAAAAAAATATAACTAGAAATCAATCAAGCAGCAAAGAAGTTACTCAATTTCAAGTAGACAGGATTTCAGTAAAATTAATATAGAGTCAATTAAAAAATATTGTTTCATAAATACTTATGTTTTGTACACTTTTTGTTATATACTGTTGATTACATAAAAAAAATTTATCACCTTATATGGCAAATATTTTTTTGAGTCACATAATGAGTTTTATTTTTTTTATAGACAATACCTCATAAATATCATTTTATGGACAAAATAAGAAAATATGAGAAACAATAATATCCAAGTATGGTTTCAAGTGTTCATTAATAGATCGGTCGTTTTAAAATTAAAAATTAAAATAACAGATTCGTAATCAGCGACCATAAAAACCACCGAGTAGTGATTTTCACCAAGATTAAAGAAATTTCTGAGATTCGGTCCGCCATATTGGATTGGCCATGTTGAAAATGCAAATTAAAATAACAGATTCGTAATCAGCAACCTCAAAAACCCCTAAGTAGTAAGTTTTTCCGAGCTTAAAGAAATTTTTCAGATTTAGTCCGCCATATTGTATGACAATGTTTAACAGTTTGTAAACTTGTACATGTTTAAATTTATTTAGAAATAGAGGAAAATATGTACAGAATTAAAATTACTCATGCTTGAAGAAAAATATGTGCAGGTATATTATATGCAATCATAAACATATACTTGAGGTACACAAGAACTATAAATTTAATTAGATAAATGTGTTTCTGGATACACATATGGTCGATTCTTTCACAATTGTACACTTTTGGACCAACCTATCTCCGATTTAGCTCAAACTTTCTTGATGGTTTATAAATCGAAAAATAAAATATACGTGTCCCCGTTTTTTTTGGTTTTTCATAAAAGAAGCCAAATCAGTATGATATTTTTTGTGGAAATACGTTATAAATGTCTTACACGTCGTCTAAAATGAAAAACTACCATTTTTAGAGACAGTCTGTCTGTGTGTGTATGTGTTTGTGTGATCAGACATATCTCAGGAACACAATGATAGGTTTTAATAACTCTGGGCTTAAAATTATTGTTTTCTTATCCTTTTGGCAGTTTGAAAAAAATTAAAGGTAATACCTTATCAAGGTTTTCATAACGAGCTTTATGGTCGAAAAACGTTTTTTTACATTTTCAAGGGTGAAAAAAATGTAATTTGAACTCCTCCATAGAAATATTTGATATAGCTTTAAAAGGGCTCTATTTTTTTTTAAATCATCTTGATAAGTTATTTCGTTTAGTTTTTAATAAAGAAATACTAAGATTTTTGTGAGAAATCAGTCATATCTTGGAAACCTTTCGAGTGATTTTGATGATTCAAGGTTTGAAATGTTTGTTTTTATACATCTTAATGTTAGTTCCAAAAATAAATTCATGTTTCATACCTCATAAAGATTTTTACAACGATTTTGCATATCCAAAACGCAGTTTTTTGCGACTTTTAGCGTAAAAAAATTGAAATTCGATTTTTTTGATAGTTGTATTTCATTTAGCATTAAAACAGGTTCATTTTGAGTATAAATTTTTCATCCATACAGTAGAAGCTTTGTATCGGTAAAATAAATTTGTGAAAATACGTTAGAAATTTCTTATATAGTGTCTAAAGTGAAAACATACCATTTTTAGAAAAAGTCGTTCTGTTTGGAATGTAACTAGACATTGGTAGTGGACTGTATTTTGATCGCTAGAAGCCGGATGCAGAGGAAGGAGAGAGAAGCTGAAATGACATAATTGGGCCTTGACTTAGTACGTGATAGAATTTGACACACACAAAAACACACGCTTTAAATCTTTTCAACACTATTTATTTAAGAGATAAAACAAAAGGTTAATCTTATTAGTTGCACAATAATAAGTAATTGACTTGATAATTGACTTCAATAAAAAAACAAAAGAAAGGTAATTTAAATTGGCTCAAGCGTCGTTACGCTTTTCAAAAGTATTAAAAAGAAAGAAACGTGAGGAACGATAGAAGCTCTTTTCTATCGGAGCCTCGTAGTACGGAGCTACATGATTCTACGAGCGAGCGAGGCAGACTGACTGCAGCAGCAGCAGGTAGCAGTGACTATAACACTAGTACAGAGCCTATTGGTCAGTTGACATGACTATTGAGTTTATGGTATTGGTCGAGCTCCGACTACTTTAACCGCGTGAGTATAAATCAGAACAAAACATAAAATTTAATTCTAATCAATAGAATAATAATCAATATATTTATATTCATGTTATACATAGTCCCAACCTTGATGGACATGAACTTAATACGAATGAATATCAACAAAATAGGGAAAATATAATAAATTATAGCATTTTAGAAATGACAAAATAGTGGCTTGCTTACCACTCAATATAAATCGCAGTGAAGTAAAGGTTTAAACATAAAGAAATACTAAAATTACTATTAAAAATGAATGAAATAGATTACAATAAACAAATACAAATTTAAAAGCTCAATCTTAAAGGCTCAATCTTAAAGGGTAAACGCACTATATAGCGGCCAGAAGCATTTCGAGAAAAGTTGTTTTTGAAAAAAGTTTCACATTGTAACTCGTCAGGATTACAACTAGTTTTGATTAAAGGTGGTTCCTCAACTTCCCAAAATTTTTGAACCAGATCGTCTAAGGAGTTAGTTTCAGTGTTAATCAACACAAGAGACCTTTCCGACTTACCATGAGAAGTAATAAGTAAGGGCCCTGATAGTAGCCATCCTAATTTCTAGAAGTAGCGATTAGCTGATCAGAGTCACCCTTACGTATGGAATCTTGTATTATAGTAGCATAAACTGAAACATCTTAGAGCATATCGATCTTATCAAATGAAGAGAAGCTAGGATCAACAAGGTCTAGATCACTAAACAGATCTAAATTTAGAGCACTACCATCGACTGGGGGTTGATACGATGAAATCTTAGGAACAACTAAAGCTTCCAGTTCGTAATTGAACGAAGATTTAAAATGTGGCTTAATCGAAACATTGACTGATGACCGTGGCACTACCGTCAACTGACCACAAACACCTGATAAAGACGTGTTCACAGCCTTCTGTTTAAGCTTCAATAATTCTACAAGAAATTTAGATATTAATGAACCTTGTGATCATTGGCCAACTAGGACTCTAACTAAGAAACTGGAGCCGTTAGGACCGACAACACGAATCCGAGCTGTGGGAAGCAGGATACTAGGGCTTCGACACAGACCATAAACTGCACATGGACACTAGAGGTTTTTCCATCTTTATCCTTTTCCTGATTTAGAATGATCGTATTTCTTACAGATTGAACGGGTCCTGAATGCTTACCTTTGTGCATTACAGTGTGGTGCTTTTGATTGCAAGTTTGACATCGACACATGGACGTAAAATCTACAGTCTGATGCGAACCTAGGCAGTTAAAACATAACCCTTTTTCCCTAAGCAACTCCTTTTTTGTTTTCCAAGATGGAGAGTTAAACTTCTCACAAAAGCGTAAAAAATATTCTTGATGACAATTATAACACTGTGAACGGTTTTCAACAATATTCTGATAAAAGTTGCAGACTAGGCGGGTTATTTGTGCTACTCAAGTTCTCATGCCAATCTCAATTCGTCTGATAATCGAACTTGCTCACAGTAAAGGCGATAAGAAAATCAGCATCGCCAACGAGCGATTTAGAGAAACCAAAGAATCGACAGAACTCTAAATTTCCTTGGAAATCCTTTTGACTTCAAGATAAGATCCATTTTTTATTTGATTACAATGTAAAATTGTAGAAGTGTATGAAGCAACTAATCTAAGATTATTATCGTAATAAGCCAAAAGCGCTTCCCAGGCCTGGTTGTAATGATCCTCGGTCAAAGGTATGGTCTTTATCAGGTCGGAAGCTTCTCCCTTTAAATGAGTCCTTAAATGTTAGTACTTAATTATGGGAGGAATTTCCCCCTTACGATGTACTAAAGCTCGAAAAACATCTCTAAAAGCCTCCCAATCTTCAAATTTACCAGAAAAATAAGGTACATTAATCGATGGCAAGGAGGAGACATTATGAAAGGCTATCATAGAGTCAGAATTAGGTTTAGAACCCGTAAGAGGATTAGCCTTGGGATTACAATCTAATGACGACAAATAATCATCAAAATCTCCAGACACTGAATAAAAAACATCCTGAACGATATCAAAATAAACTTTAGTAAAATAATCATATTTGTAATCCAGAAATTTGGCGACCGAAACTGATTGATGATTAGTTTTAAATTGTTCAAAATTATCCTTAAGCTGTTGTAACCTAGCGCTACCCTGCCCTCTGGTCATTTTGGGTTATCCTAATTTTTTTAAATTCGAAAAGGAATTATTAATTTTGTTACATAGAACTTTCTGTTGATCGCAAAATTCATCCATTTTGTAACGAAACTGACTATGAATCCAAACAATAGAGATGTTTGACGGGACAGAGCAAGAGTTCAGTCAACTAGTCAAATCAAAAATGAAAAGGAGAACTTATTTAGTAACTTAATAGGATTTAAAACTGTGAATATATTTCAAACTTATTAATAAAATAAGCCTTAAGGATCTCTGAACTTGCAACAAATAATCGTTTTTACCAAATAGATGCAAATTATTTAAAGTTATTTCATCTTATAGTAAATTTTCTGAACAAAAACATTATAATAATATAATTGACTTAATCCACTTAACGTCTTAGGCCTCTATTCATTCAAGATATTAAAAGCAAAAAAAGAATTCTTACAAGAATTCCGAACATGACAAAATTATTATAATTCGCAAGACCAATTCTAAATTTAATAAAACCTACTCATTTTATAATCTAATAAGTTTCATTTGATGGATTTTGATCCACTGATTCCAATCGTGGCTTTGGTTATACCTTGAGCAGGTGAAAATCTTGAGATATTTCAGCTCAAAGTTGTACTTATTAACATGAGCTCATACGGAAGAGCATTAAAAATCAGCTGTACAACACATTCCGACTCAAAATAAAATACCTGAGCAGCCATTTTATGATGTACTTGTAGAAAAAGTTCCGTTCTTTTCAATTCTGTTTTGGAAAATGCTTGTAACGGGTCATTTTAAAAGATATTTGCCAAGAAAGACGTGAAAATCAGTTTCATGGTTATGAGATCGACACAAGAAGAATACCGAGACTGCTGTACGTATATATATACAAGTCAAACTCTCCTACTTGACTAGAGCAGTTGACAAGGAGGCTACCTTAAATAAATGGAGAATTTTATTGATATAAAAGCAAAATTAATTATTCCAGCGCGACAGGTCATAAAAAACGGTTTTTCGCTGATAAAATGAGATGTATGGGCCGTATAAAAAAAAGTTGGGTGTAAAAGTTGTAGATAATTAAAAGATCTATAACTTTTGTAAATACAGTTTTTGCTTTTAAAAATGCTTTATTACATCATATTTTCAAGATATCCTAACCTAAAAGTGCAAAAAGTATTATTTCCTGACATATTAAAGGTTATGTAATATCGAAGGTATTTTTTTTTTTCAAAAAACCAGTAGCATTACTTGGAAGTATGATCCTTCTTCTTTAAAATCAAATTTGTATTGTCCAGATACATTTTTTTTGACCGAGATATAATTTGAAATTTGTTCCCCGCTGATCCATACAAACGCAAACCAAATAAAAGTATAAAAAAACCACTAGAAGCGTTATATTTAAAAAACTCTTGATATTATTTCAATTACTGTATAAGCATTTTTGAAAAGTAGTCCATAAACATTTAGTCTATTTTAAATATTTAAAATCTTATTTTTAAGTCGCGAAAACCTCGAAAATACCTAGATACATATTTTCACTTCAATAATAAATTTGAAATTTGCGCCCACCGTTTTTAATACACCATTTAAAATGTGTAAAAACTGATAGTCAATTTGTAATCAACGAACTCGAAGACGCTTAAGCGATAATTTAAAATTAAAACAAGAGTTTCTTGAAAACCACGCTCCTAGAGGAAGCTGATACTCTGAATTGGGGTCGTATTTATCTGGACCGATGAGAGACAAATTTCAAATTGTCATATCTCGGTCAAAAAAACAAGAATTTGGACGATTTAAAATTGAATGTAAAGAAGAAGGATCATACTTCAAAGTTATTTTATTGGTTTTTTTCGAAGAAAAAAATACCTTGCGATGTTATATAACTTCAAACATGTGAAAAAACAGTGTTTCTTGCACTTTAAGATTAATATTTGTCGAAATCCTGACGTGTTAGAGCAATTCTGATCCCAGATTCGGATTTAGCACACCAAAACCCTTTGTAAAACTATAATAGTGTCTCGGTTTCCGAATTTTTGCAAAATTTTGTTGGGCTGTGTTATTATTACTGTTAAAAAAAAATAATTCATTCAGCACGGCTCGCCACATCACGCGCTAGACACACTGCACGCCTTATTGTCTTGCCTCAAATCGATTTTGTTTGGTTTGCCAATATATAAAAAATAATAAAACCAGAAAAACAAATAAATTAGGAAGCATTTAAATTTTCTAGATGTATTGAAACCACCAAGAGCTTGGGGTATATTTGTTTGTCGGCTTACGCCGAGTGTAACTGCGTCAAATGAATTTAAGAGCTTGTCGTTCGACATTAGATGTTTGAATTTTCCACATTATTGGGTGCCTCTTTGAAAGTGCTGCTCGAGGGCGCTGCTAGAGGTATTATATCTGTAAGTATATGTGTTACAGTGCATACACGTGCCTAACTACTACTAATACTAACAGTTTCTTGGCAGTTAGATCAACTGTGTGTCGACTTTATTTTATTTTCGCATGAACTGTTTGTAATTTTCAGTGTCTCCTCGTGGCTTTTTTTATATTTTAATAGTTCGTATTATTGCTTTACGTACACTTTCCTTCTTAAAGTGCTACATGTTAAAGTCATAGTCTTAGGTTATATGCGTATGTACCTTCGACGCACACGCGAGTGTTTTTGTGATGTTTGGTGAATGATTGATTGAATGAATTTTTCACGTCATCTTAAGGTTCTATTCTCTCGACTGTTGCTCTTTGTATCTGTTCTAGTGCGCTTCTCTGCACGACATTAACGAAAATTAGAACGCTGCCTGAGAAAAAGTTCCAAAAATCTTGAGACATCAGAATTCAGAAAGATCGTTGCTTTAATCCCTTCCATTTAAAAAGTCATCCAGCAAAAACTGCTTCTCAATTACGAAGAGTGAGTAAAGTTTAACTGCAAAAAATGGATTTAGAAATAACCACAGAAACTTTAAACAAAAGATATGTGGTTCCTGTCGTCTCGGTATCAAAACCATAAAAGAAGAAAGTGAAACAGAGAACAAGAATCATAAAGTTGAAACGCTAACTATGTAAAACCTAAACTACAAGCTTAAAAAAGCTTGTGCTTATAAGGTTACCCGTAAATAATCACGTAGCACAATGTAGCCAGCAGCAGCGCTCTACTGTTTTGATTCTCTTAGCTAGTAAACTCTTTTAAGCTTATCAAGTCTATTCAGCTAACATTCCTTTGGTATTTAGCTATTAAATAAATTTTTATTTTTTGAGCCAGAAAATAACGAGAAAATGTCAATTGGAGAATCGGATGTAAAAATTGGCAGCAGCGTAACTTCTAGATTTTCGTGTAATAACGATGGATTATTGAACGATCAAATCGACATTTTGAATATAAGTTTGGATAGCATTGGATCTTTGCCTATCCGAAAAAAAATTGACGCAAAAGACATATTCCGAGTTAAGAAAAAAAAAAAAATTGCTATTATTATTTAGAGAAAGGTATTTCAAGGTAATCATGATGGTCCCGATGAAAATTATGACGATGACGATGATACGTTAATTTAAGAATTTTACAAGAAAGTATAAATGTTTCTAACGATCAATCACATAAAATAATAACTTTGACCATACTAAGACATTGGTCTTATCAAAAAATCAAACAGAATTTTCCAAGCGCTACTCGTCACATGATTACTCTGTCCAAGAATATTGCGAGAGAGAACGGAATATTTAGTGACCCAATTCCGAAATATCACCTATCATTGCCAACAGAACATGTTAATATTATTATAAATTTTTAGCAGACGGATTCCAATACTTAGTTGATGCACAGAAAAAAAAGGATTACATTTCTGTTAAAGTAAACGAACAAATAATACAGATGCAGAAACGATTGCTGTTAAATAATTTGAAAGAACTGTTACATGAGTAATTCAAGATAAATTTTCCCGATGTCACGTGTTGTTTTTCAAAATTTGCCTCTCTTACACCGAAATACTGTCTATTGGCAGGAGCAAGTGGACTTATTCAGTCTCTGTTTGTCCGATACATGAAAATATAAAATTATTAATCGACAGAGCAAATTTAAAAGCAATCACTGATGAATCAGAACAGCCTATTAAAAATTATCGTAATTGCTTGGATCGTATGGTGTAGGCTGAACAATCTGTAGATGGTTTTTTATATAAATACAAAGAGTGTCCTGGGATAAGAAATCTTATTTAACAGTTAGAAAAAAAATTTTAGGAAAAAACAAATAGACAGTATTAAGTACAAACAGTGAGTCACAAATGAAAGGACCTCTTTTCGAAAGTTAACGTCGACTGTAAATGAATTTTTGGAATCTTTAAGCAATTGCTTACGTAAGTTGTTGGCACATTCTTTTTTGGTTAAGAAACAAAGAGAATTTTTTAATGAAAAGAAAAAAAGACTAATAAAAAAAATAAGACAAATATTTATATCGGTCTTACAGTCAAATTATTAAACAAAATTTAATATTATTTTTAATTTTTACGTATGTGTGTGTGTAATTTTTAAAATTACACCCACACATGTATACGCGCTGCTCCATACCAAGCAAGTTCAACGC
>JAPYYV010009348.1:0-22734 GCA_030522625.1 Copidosoma aretas | reverse complement strand
TAAGTTTGCTTGTTATATTCAAATTTTAAAATAAATAAAATGTGCATTAATTCACCCTTTACGGTATTATCGTTAAAATAATAAATGGTTGGCTATTTTTCATTTGTGATTTGATTTTCGTTCATGATCATTTTCATTATCTCGATCGCTTTGTCTCACAAAAAAATTTCATAACCAAAAAAGTTGACATTCATTCCCGGGCTACGTATGC
This sequence comes from Copidosoma aretas, assembly GCA_030522625.1. Taxonomy (NCBI): domain Eukaryota; kingdom Metazoa; phylum Arthropoda; class Insecta; order Hymenoptera; family Encyrtidae; genus Copidosoma; species Copidosoma aretas. The sequence continues at coordinate 22,523 of JAPYYV010009348.1, read as the reverse complement.
CCCCCACCTTGGCCATCTATGCCTCATAGGGGGGCAGAGATGGCCAAATTTCTACGTTTTACTAAATTAACAAGATAACTATTATGCATCGAACAACGGGATTTGAACCAATTAATAATTAAATGGAAGTGTTCATACTATTAATTGGTGTTTTTAAAATTTTGATTAGTCTTGTTTTACGGTTTTTACAAGCATTTAATTTTACTATGCCCCGTACGCCCCGCCCCCCCCCCCTATACGTGCGGCCACCACTGCTGCTACTGTCGCCCCAACTTTCCCCCTCCCCTTCTTTTTGTGTGCGACTGGAGTACACGCGATGCGTATTAATTAAATTTTACATCTCTACTTTTCAGTGATTAATTAAAACGGAAGCACCCGCCCCCCTTCCCTATCCACTCTCGCAGTAACGACTTTCTGTTAATCGTATACGTTTTCCAAGTACCGCTCGTCCGCAGTATGATCAATACGCCTACATCATGACCTCGTTTTTTCAGGTTATTTGCATTAGTAGGCTTAGTTGGTTTATTTAAACGCGAAAAAAATCTGCGCTTTCCATACTCAAAGAAAAAATCAGTCACCGTAACTATCTGGATTCCGTAAAGAATACTAAGTGCCCTTTAAACCAAGTTTACTACGCTGTTTAGTAAAGCTGTATGCAAGGCGGCCAGGTTGTCTTGCACTGCATGCAGAGTATATAATATGTACAGTATATAGGTATACTAAAACGTATACAAGCCACTGTATGCATACGTATCAATCACCGCTTTCTTATTTGTTTTCATGGAAGTGAATTATCAAATGAATAGGTGCGTGTTACGTGTTCATGCTGTGTTACGTTTGTTGTTAAGAAAACCTAAATTATGTTTGAGATTACTTTTTTTTTAAGCAACTGATGAAAATGAAGATTTATTTTTAGGTCAAATACCGCACTTAACATTTTTTCATGAGTGTACACTGTCATTCTTCAACAATTTTTTTTGTTTGAGTACAGTTGCGGATTCAGTTAAACTGACTACAACACGCTAATAGTTGTGAGATCAAGCTGTGCGGAAATGCGTTGGTGGGTCCTTTTCGTGTAAAAATGGTCCATTTGATGGACGATACTCTGTAAAACCACGGCTTGGATGATAATTATATTGGACGTTTGCATGAGTGTCTTATACATTTTTTTTGTTATATTCCTACCTGTACACCAACTTTACTTGGTATTTTACGGGCACCACCCTCTACCACCTTGGTGTGGAGAATGTTGATCCTAACCCCACATATAACCCCTCACTCTAGTCGCCTCTATAATCTATTACTTGTCCCATATTCCCCAACCAGTCCCGCGCCTGCCCAGAACGCCCACGAAGCCTACCCCCGGGTCGCCCTGTGGTGCAGAATTAGCTGCAAGACTTTAAAACATATGAGAACCCCGGTTGGGTCAAACCGAAAACTTTTGTCAACGTTGTTTCCAGCTAGAATTTGTTCCTAGGCTACGTGGCTAGTCCTGGTGATGATTTTCCCAACACCACGGGGTCGATTTTACTTCCGGTCGCCCTGGGCAAACGTGGGAACAGTTGGGGAATGTGGGGCGGGGGTATAATAGGGGACTTAAGGGTTACGATGGGTTGAGGTGGAGAGATGGGTCTGAAGAGTTATAGATGGGGTTAGGATCAACACACTTCACACCATGGTGGTACTAGGTGCCCGTAATAATTAGCTACAGTTGGTGTAAGGGTAGAAAAAATACAATAGAAATAATACTACTTTCTGTCTGATGCGACTATTTTTCAAAAAATACTAGTTCCAAGTTTATTTATCAATTATTTCTTTCGATGCGATGAAGTGCATCGTCAACATAGCATGCCTACATGTTGGAATCCTGTAAAACAGTGTATTTATAAATTTTCACATCGCCAATTTATGCAGCGTAATAGTCACTATGACGTTATTCCCAAGCGACCTCCAAGATTCGGGACACTTCTGCCAAAGCTTTACTTTCAAAACCAGCGACCTTGCCGGATCTCCAATTTCTTCGATATCCGGTTTGGCCCGAGAAACTTCGATTATACTGGTGACAGCCTTAAAACAACGTACCCTCTCAAGCGATCATACAACCACACCCCAACGGCGAACGGCCACCCGAAGTCACTGCCATCACCAACCATCCCAAATCAACGCCTGCCTTCGCCGTTTTCATCCTCGTTACAATAATAATCGCTTCTGCAACACAGCGTGCTCGTTAAACGGGTGTTTCTTTTCACCCTACTCCGCGCCCGAAAATCCCGTTAATCAGCGAACCTGTCAAGGAGCAGAGGTCGTGCCCGGCTTACAGCAACGCGGGCGTGGAAGGAGCAGCCGCAGCTGTCGCTGGAGCAGCCGGCTGTTTCGGGCGGGTGCGGTTTCCTCGGTTGGGCGTACATAGGCACCTTCTTCTTCGCTGCTGCCGCGAGCGAGCAACGGCTGCGCGGGAATTCGCGATGATTAAACGCCTCGGCCACGCGCCGGCGAAGACGGCCCGCTTGACGGATAAAGGGGGAGCGGGATTATAATAACTCAGCGCGAATTAGCGGGTCTCTGGCGTATCGCGGGAGCTCGCGGGTACACCCCCCCCCCCCCCCCCCCCCCCCGTCTATAGTTTTGCTGATGTTGCTGCCAGTGCAGTTGTGGTTGCTTTGTTAGGAGCTAGCGCTCATGATCGAATTTTCGAGGTCCGTTGAGTCGCGCTTCGGCGTTCGGGTCTTTGAGTGATCGGCGTTGAATATGTTTTAGGGAGAGCGTTAACCAGGTTGGCACGATTTTGGAACGTGGGACTAGTTTCTGAGCTGGATGTATTCGCTCGCTCTGCTTGGTCTGTGCATGGTGCTTATGATCAGCAAGGGTCACCTGGACTTTAAAGGTAGGACTTTATCTGGGATTGTAAAGCTTTACTTCAGGCTAAATTCTTCCCACTCATAATTGCATGTACATAGTTATCCTACTTGCCGACGGGATGCAGCTGAGCCACTTGGTGCGAGAATTACTTGGAAATTTTTTTTAATATATATCCCTTGGAAGACCACAAAACTAAGGTACTCTTGGAACGTGTTTCAGTAAAGCATTTAGTAGAAATCTCTCTCTTTCTCTCTCTCTCTCTCTCTCTCCCTCTCTCTCTCTCTCTCTCTCTCTCGATTTTAACATCGATATGTCTGCTACGTCGCACGAATCATTTTTTTCAAGGCCACCTTAACGTCGCTCGATCTTCACCTCGTACCATCTGACCCCACGCCCCTCGCAGTAACTATTCATGGCCCATCCCACACCTGGATTGACCTCTTTATTTTAAGAGACAAAGTGCACCTCAACACGTACATTAAGTCTGATGTACCCTTCGCAGCTGGACATGACTGGACGGAAATAGCTCTGTACTGCTCCCCACCTCCACGAGCATGTAAGCAGATCACTGTTCGTTCGCTCTCTAGAGTGGATCAAGAAACGCTGACTGCACTGCTTCGGCATAAAATCTTAAAAGCTCCGACAGCAGATACTTCTCCATCGACACCAACCAGCTCACAATACTTGAACGATGTCGATAAATCCACAAAGGCCCTCACAACGGCCATTACCGATACTTTTGACAGACTGGCTCCGTTGGACTCCGTCACGGATTCAAACAAACGCAAAAGTTGGGTGGATGATGTCATTCGTAAAATTATGAAAAACAGAGACAGGGCCTACCGTACATATAAGCGTTCAGGTCTAATAATGGATTTGCACCGCTTTCGCAGCCTTAGAGCGAACGTGTGTAATGCGCTTGACACAGCAAAAAACAAATACTTCGCAGACAAACTAAAACAAGCGCAGGACAGTCGTTCGCTCTGGAGTACACTCATAAGCATTACCGCTAAATCACAGTGTGTTATACCGTAACTATTCTCTGTAAACGAACTCAACAAGTACTACACCGCAGTGACCTTAGGTTCCAAAACATTCTTCATAGTGCTCTTGAACTGGCTGCTCCATCTGAACACCAACGCTCGTTTAGTATCCAGCTTGTCACAGAACATGACGTATCAATCGCCCTTAAAAGAGCCATGTCAAAATCAGTAGGCTATGACGGTCTGACAATCAAAATGCTGAAAATGCTCGTACCCGGTATACTGCAGCACCTACAAGAACTCTTTAACAAATCGATCAGAACTGCAACCTACCCTTCAGATTGGAAGAAAGCCATTATCCAGCTCATAGCTAAAACTACAAACCCTACTTCACCATCTGATACACGTCCCATAGCCAGATTGCCCGAAGTATCAAAAATACTAGAGAGAATCATTGACTAACAGCTATCAACACACCTAGACGCCAACAACCTCAACGATCCTCACCAAGCAGGCTACCGGAAAGGCCACATCACACAGACGGCACTACTTGATGTATTAGAGGATGTGCGCTCTGGGATCAACAAAGGCTATGGTACTGTCTTAGTTCTGATTGATTTTACAAAGACCTTCGACCTAGTCTGTCACAATATCCTACTCACTAAACTGCAGGAAATTGGCTGTGATGATAACGCCATTCGGTGGTTTTTCTCTTACTTACATCAAAGGGAGCAGACCACAGCAGGTGAAAATGGCCAACTGTTGGAGTGGGTGAGTGTACCTTGTGGGGTGCCCCAAGGCAGTGTGTTGGGTCCACGGCTGTTTTCGATTTTCGTACGCGATCTTCATCGAGTGCTTCATCACCGAAAGTACAAAATGTTTGCTGATGATCTGCAGATTTACATTACAGCACCATGCAGCCCGATATCAGAAGCGGTACATCTATTAAATCGTGACATCTTATCAATTGTGAACTGGGTCAGAGAAAACAAACTTCTAATTCAACCGAAAAAACAACAGCCATGATCCTCGACAGCCACGCATTCGTCTCTCGCTTGGATCGCGCATTGGTTCCACGAGTGCAAATCGAGGGTAGTGCGGTAGAATACTCTGACACTGCAAAAAATCTCGGGATCTGGCTAAGCCATGATTTATCGTGGGCATCGCATGTACAACACATCTCTATCAAAGTGTATCGCGCCCTTCGTACGCTGAGGCACCACAGGAACTCACTCACAAGAGACATGCGAGCATACCTCGTAGAAGTACCGATTTTTCCTTATTTCGATTACGCAGCCGCAGTCTACCACAGTGTAGACAGAGACAGAGAAACAAGGCTGTACAGGCTGCTCAACGTTTGTGTTGGATTTGTTTATGGAGACGTCCCGTACAATAGCCACATATCCCCTCATCAATAAGAACTAGGATGGCTCACTCCTGAACGAAGGCGCCAATACCTAACAGCAATCCTAGTTTACAACCTGATAGTGCACCGCAACCCGGAGTACCGGTCGGGAGGTTCACTCTTTACTCGGAAACAAACCTATGTCACGCAGCACGTCGCCCGAACGAGATACTCTACATAAATCAAGCTCGCAGAAAGCTCTCTCTGATTCGTTTGAGCTCTCGTCATCCGCCTTAATAAATGGCCTACCAATCCCCACATTCGCATGTAAGGACCTCACTGAATACAAGAAGAAAATTCAACAGGAGCTCCTTGAACGTGACAAAGAAGATTGGAAGCAAAAGTGTGCCGAAATGGAAAAGTCGTATACGACCAAGAACAATGATCTGGAAATTGCAGAATATAAACAACATCAATTTCCAAAACATTCTTCACATTTTTTGCCACCACATTCACGCAACTTAATCACACACAGCTATATCTTGTTTAATTTTATCTACTTTTTATCAGCATAATTGCAACTTTACATTCTTACATATCAAAATACTTTACTAGCACAAGTGTTTTAACTTACAATTTGCTACTACTACTTGCATCACTAATTCTACGAGTTATTATGAATATTATATTATATTATTATATTATCAACATGTATTATCATTATCATGATTATTATCTAACTTGTATTTACAAATTCTAACGTGGCCATACAGGGTTGTACTCCAAGGCTCATTAATAAAGCAATCAATCAATCAATCTCTATCTTGCATGAACCAGCCGTTTAGTTCGTTCGTAGAAAGTAATTTACCTTCTAACCAGATAACTTAATAACTGTCAGCGTCTCAATTATATAATTATATTTTGTTTAGTATTTTAAAATAATGATCTATTCTGATTGTAGGATGATTTTATTTCATGTGCAGTAGAAGTCCGAACGTTCTGGAGATTCGCACCCTCAACCCGAGTACTATTTAGACCACATACAAAGATTAACAGCAAAAATATAGAGTTACTAGAAGAAAAGAGCAAAGTCGGTAATCGTTAAAACGACCTTTTTTCTCAATTACTAATGCAAAGAAATGCTTTGAAGCTTCTATCCACCGAAATAGAAGGATGAAGGTTAGTTCAAGATTACAACGAGTCAAACTTAATGGAAAATTCCTCCCACTGCTTTCTAGCTGAATAGATTACTTTTCACCTGAACAAGAGGATCGTCAGTCTAAATATACAAAAAAAATTCCCATCATTAGTATTTGCTCCACAACTTTCAAAATTCGCGTGTTGTTGCAGATTAACCAGAATCCGTTAGCCATTAGAAACGCTCCTCCAGTTTCCCGGAATCCCTCGCATTCTTCAAGAAGTAAGAAAGACAAACGCAGGATCCCAAAGTGAGAGATAACGAAGGTTTAAAAGTGAACGGCCACACAGTGCGAGAGGAGCTAGACCAAGCTTCTCTTGTCCAAACAAATAAGGTGCCCTCGACGAAAAACTGCGCTAGGTGCTCGTGACCCCAAGACTCGGTAATACCCTCATTTATATTGCTCTCACCGCCACCATGTTCACCACTAACACTTTTTCATTTTGGATTCCATTCACAGCTAGTGCATCTCACGTTCTTCCTCCTACTCGATATATACACGTTGCGCCCCTTAAAAGGTGGCACACCGTAACGCGATTGCACTCTTCGCGTGTCTCTATCTCGTCCCGACCTTTTTTTTTTGATGACTATAGAATTACTTACCCTGTCCTGCAGACGTACGCCTGGCGCCATCGCCTCTACTCCCACTTCAGTGCACCGCTAGTCCTCAGCCGGTCGTATCTGTAGTCTTTTTTTTCTCAAGAAGACGAGAGCCGGGAAACTGAGGAGATAATCACCTCGTTGTCTCGAGTCGCGAGCTTCAAGTACCTTAGAGGAAAACGCGGAAACGTTTGCTCCTACCGAGCGTGTAATTCTCATTTATAGCATTAAAGAGTACCCCCTTTTTTCCCGCAGAAGCTGTTCTATTTTACATCCCTTTCCAAGATTCAGCCCTCCCCCTCCCCTTCTTACTCCCACTGTCCTTTTTTACTGTAGCCATTATTGTTACTTTGCCTCGCTGACTTCGCTGAATCCCTAGTATGATTTTTCATTGTATTCCAGTAGATGGAACTCAAACAAGGTTAAGTTGTTGGGACAAGTTTAATAATGCCACCTTCTGATGCATTTTCCATGCTAGCTTGTGGTCTCCCTATTGCGCAAACCGAATCAGTACCCTGATACAAGCAACGTTTCACAAGTGCTTCTTTTTCCCTTGCTTTCGGTTCAATTACCGTTTCGTAATCAATATTCTCTTACCCACTTTTGCCGAGGAAAAAGTTAGAATTTTCATGCGAAGCGAGCAACCGTTTGAATTTGCATGGCTTCCACTGGAACGCGTATAATTAAGCTTTTTGTTTACGCTTCCATTTCGCTCACTCACGAAAGTTATTTCCCGCAGAAGTGTAGCCGTCTCAGAACTGCGGTTGTGTAATCAAGATTCTTAGTTGCAGTAATAATGCTGGTTTGTATGCTGTTGATTAGTGTGTAAAATGCTACGCTACGTAACACAATAACTCTATGCAATCCAGTACTTGTTCCCCTCGAAAAGATCGATCGCCATAAATGTGCCGAATTGCATCATACCTCGAACAGAACGGAAGACTCGATCCGTATTTAACGATCACGTCCAAAAGCACACTCACACAGACATCGCTCCATAATCCACACACTTACGCACGTAAATGCACTGCCCAATATCCAATAGCATCAGCATCCGACAGCTTCAGTATACGCAAGCACCATCCGCCGATATTTACCCTTCGCCCAGTGGCACGCCTTTGACTCGTCCCACTTACCTCTCTTCCACTTCCCGAGATTCTAGCACGCAAAGTTTCTTTCCCATCCCTCCGAGCTCACTCTCCATCTACCTTTTGGCGCGAGATCTTTCGTATTTTCCCTGGATCCGGAAACCTTTGATCATCAGAAGGTGCTTATGCGTTCTTACAGTGCGCTCCGCTCGCAGCCTCGCACCTCGAGTCTCTCGAGCTCGAGCAGAGCAAGTACATCCAAAAATATATACTTACGGGTAGTACAGCTGTGGAACATTCACACCTCGCTTTGTGCGTTAATTGCCTTGGATGTTGAATTTGTGGACCAGAATATGCTAATAGCAATCATTTCATCACTTCAAGCTAATTGTGGATATTGACGCCTTCGGGTCTACTAACAAACGCTTTTGACTCGAGACTTTTATGGCCTATTAGACAATTCGTCACGAATACTCGTAATCTTCACTACTCTCTATGGTAATATTTTACTCTTTCCAATCAAACTTCACGACGGACAGTCATTCGCTCATGAAATCTAATGGTTGCGGATTCTAGCAATACTCCGATCCTATCCCCTTGGAGCTTTTGAGCAAACTAGTTGATCACCCGGAACCGCTGACACCATTATTTCTCCAAATTGATTCATTTAGCGAACGCTGGACGAGCCAAGTCGTTATCAAATACAAAAAACAAAACCCTCGAAAATTCTCAATCACCGCCTCGTTCATAACCCCCCAAGAAGGACGCCGGATTCCCCAGCTCACTCGCGAACCCGCTCGCCGCGTCCGCGCGTCCAATTTTCTCGTCGCCCAGCTCGAAAGCGGTCTCTCGTGCCGGCCTCTCACAACTTCATCGCGCTTGATAAACGAGGATACGGCGGTGGAGAAGGAAGATCCGACACCCCCGTTACCCCGTCCGTCCATCTGTTCGTCTACCCGCGAGGCTTACGTACATCCCCCCCCCCCCCCCCCCCCTTACAAGACACAGAGAATGAGCCAGCGAAACGTATATACGCGCGCTCGGATAAATATCACGTGCGATGCTTCTTCCCTCTTTCCGTCTGTGTTGTTTCGCTATCTCTGGCCTAATCCGCTGGCGCACGGACCGATTGATAGACCTTGGTGATAGAGCGCCGCCCGTCTCCGCAGCTGGATCGCGCGCGCGAAGCAGGGTTTGGTTTGGGTGTGCGGTGCTTTGAGTAATTGATCCGCTGCACTTGGCTTGCGGATGGTTCTGAATTCAGTTGACGTGTATAACGTGCGTGGTTAATACGTCCTACGATTGCTTCTCTGTCAGGGGAGTGCATTGTACTCGTAATGTCGTGCGAGCGTTGGACCGAACGGACGATGGTAACTTTGGATGAAACACGATTTTTTTTTAAAGAATGACTACAAAGAGATATTTAAACTCTATGAGAAATACTGTGAATCACAGGATCCTAAAATAAGGCAACCTTTACTTGTGTTTTTCAAGCGGTTGATGTGAAAATACTGGTTATAGAAATAAAAAGTAATGGTTACTCTTTTTTCCAGATATTTAACCTCTTAACACACTGCGAGCTTATAGATCACTCCTTCACTTATATCCATAAGTTTGAATCATCATTCTTCAACTTGTAATACAGATACTGTTCCCAAAACAGAAATATCAAATTGGTGACGATCCTGAATTGTAAATAAATGAAAATATACAGAAATATAATCGCATAATAGTTCATATATCTACTGAGCAACGTCTAGATTAATATAAAATTAATGAAAAAATTCAATTATGACGAAGTACAAATAAAATATACGTATATATTGCTGGGCAGTGATCAACATTGCGCCAACATGTTGCTAAGTACCATTTAGCCAAATGGGCGCCACACTTTAACGAGTACCAGATAAAAAGTCTGGCATAGTCACATTAAGATTTTGACCAGACTTTTGACAAGACTTCCCAGACTTTTGCAAGACATGCGAAGAACGTTTCCCAGACTAATGCCAGACATTTTTTTTTACACGGGTCGTTCTCAAAAATTTAGGTGCTGAAAGGGTCTAAATTTTTAGGCGTAGGTTCGTTTAATCTCAAAGAACAACCTTGTCAAGTTTAGTTTACATCCCCCCGTTTTTCATTCCACTGATAAAGACGTCGCGTGGATTATGAAGAAAATATTGGACGCGTATTTTTTCGTGCAAACAAAAATTGATTGAAAACGTAGAGCACGCGAGAAACTTTCAGAGCAGAGTAATAATGACGCCATCGTGCAATATTTGTACACTTACAATTTATTGCACTACGGCGGCAAACGAAAAATGCGTGTCCAATGTATTTCGACAATCTATCCGACGGACCCGATAGACTTTTTCACGCAAAATATAGTAACTCACTCGATCGTCATTCAGAGCCGAGGATGTGGAGGACTATCTCTCTCTACCTCTCCAACGATCGTAATGACGATCCAAAGAACCTCTCGGTAGTCCGAGTTTTTGTTCATCACACTGCCAAACACCGATAATTTATATTATGACCGCCGACGCGTGGTCCGCTGCTCCCTGTACGTTCCCGTGCATCACGCGACGCGCCGAGGCCGTATACACCTCCGCGAAGCTCGCTACCTCGACCGGCCGAAAGAACGCCCCCGCGGGAGGGAATAATTCAACGAGCCCTCGCCCGTTCGGTAATAATTTTTGCAGAGCAATCTCCGCCGCGGCGCTCGATCATTCGTTCGACGATGTTTCCCTCGCGCTGGGGTGAAAAAAAAAAATAATGGGGCTCTGCGTTTCGTGCAGCCCCTCGCCTCGCGAGAGGCCCGGCGGAATTAGCTCGGCTTTCAAAGTAAACAGCGAAATAGCGGCGCGGCGGGGAAAACAGTCGGCGGGCGGGAACGTGGAGGCACGCGAGAGCTGCTCCTCTTCCATATTATTTTATTTGGTTTTTTTGTTGTTGTGTTTTTTTTTACACTCGGGGCGAAATTTTTTGTACACGCGAATAAAGAGAAGTACGTGGCCGATGTTTCTTGATGACCTACTTGGCCAAAATGGTTTTTTTGGTTTCTCTTCTTTACTTCCCTCTTGAATTTGTATGCTTTTGATTTGTTCCTGCTCTTGGTCTCTTTTGTTGTGGGTATAGCTTTTACGCCTAGTCATGTGTTTTTAGTTTCGGAAATTGTTTCTCTGGTTCAAGGTGCTTTGCCCTCGAGAGGTGGGCTATTTAACGGCTGTTTTGTAAACGGCTGCTCCATTATATTGGTAAAGCCGCTTGTATTATTTTTAATTCCGTTGTCTTATACCGTTTTATTACTCAAATTACTAACATAAGAAAACCTACAAACTTTCTCTGCAACCGACAAAAAGATTTTCGAAACTTTCAAAAATAAGCACATAGTTTTCATTCGGAGAAAAATAAATTATTTTTCAAACAATCTTCGAAACAGACACGGGTTGCTGGACAAGGATGCGCATCTGATTTGACCGGATTTTGAAAATTGTCCAAACGTACGATTGTCTTCATATTCACAGAAAGTGCGTGCATTGATATACGCAATCGATCGATAAAATATTTCGAAAGAAGCAATAAAAGTTCATTTTTAGGGCATAGCACCAAGCTCGCCTGCAACTGTTTTTTGTCTCGTAGAGTGCTTCGCTCTTGGAGGAGAAAAAAAAAAAAAAAAAAAAAAAAAAAAAAAAAAAAAAAAAAAAAAAAAAAAAAAAAAAAAAAAAAAAAAAAAAAAAAAAAAAAAAAAAAAAAAAAAAAAAAAAAAAAAAAAACAATCAAACAAATGTACTTACAAGAGATTTCAACTGTAGATCATGAATTCATACGTACCCCATATTATACCTGTCGACGACGGGAGTACGAGTCGGAGAGAAAATCAGATTTATTCCTGTACACATGCTCGCCGGGTGTGAAATGCCACGGTGAATTTTTTAATTATCATCCACCGACGGATATTAAATTTCTCCCGGATGAGCTCGCGACGAACGCGAAATCCACTCCCCGCGCGAGAATTCAAATTTAATTAATACCGCATTAAAATCACCTCGAGCATCCGAAGATATAAAATATTCATCAACGCCCCCGAGCTCTCTTATTCCTCGCCGTCATGACTCACGTGAGTATTATACCTGGTATAACATAGTAGGTACAGTTGCACATCGAGCTCTGTAACGAGCTGCACTCGGCGAGAACAGTTGGATCGATATAGCCGAGGCCCGGCAGCAGCAACAGCTCACGTGCATAGTGTGTATTATGCAGTGTTGTGCAGTAGTGTATTATATGCGCGAGTATCGAAAATAGCCATTTTCGCGAGTAACTATTAACAGCCCGTCGAGCGGGGCTATGGTTGCTCAGCTGGGGAGCATATAACTACTCGAGAGTAATTTTCTGTGAAACTTGGCCTTTCGCGGGCGTATGTACGTATACGCGAATGCATGGGTGTATACATCTATATCGACTTACGGGGCGTATGGCGGGCGCGCGGGAGCGTGCATGTATGTGTATATGTATGTGGGTAATGGCAGGCCAGCTCGTACTACACGAATTACGCTCCGTCTTTTGCTGCATCATTTTTTGCTGGTCTCTTCCTTCTTTTTTTTTCTTGCCAGCTTTTCCGACAAAGTACGCGTTGCTTCGCGAGCCGTCGAGGAAACTGCGGATGTTCGATACATTATTTAGCGGCTTGTTTTCTCGCTTCCACGTATAAGAAAGGGGCTTTGTATCGGGCGAGGATAAAGTTTTCCTGGAAGCGTGTTGGAAATGTTTTTTATAGCGTTGGCGAAAACCGCCCGATTCTAATGATCGAGGGGTGGAATATTTTTTTTTCTTGTTGTGTTTCCATCCAAGCGGTTCAAAAATAAAAGTACAGTTTTTTTTTATCCGAAGCAATTTTAGATCCCAACCAGTAACTTAAAGTTTAGAAGACTGAATCGAAATGATTAAATTTTACAGGGCAGTCTACAGAAATAAACGCTTCACCGCCCACCGAGATAAGGAGATCCTGAATCATGTTTTAGGGACGGGCAACGGAGGGCCAAAAGGATGTCCCCGAACCAAAGTTCGATCTTACACTCTTCGTATCATGCAACTTTATTTCTTTTTAGAACTGTCGACCATCGCCCGTTGAATTGAAAGGCTGAAAAAAATCCAGCCCCACGAGATCGAACGATCGCGCACGGAGGCGAGCAGCGCAATCATCATGAGACATGAGGAAAAAAACCTGATCAACGCAGCACGAGCTTTCCCATCAGTCCCCGGCAGCTCGGCAAAACTGTGACCGACGGAAGCGCAAAAGAATACCGGCCGATGGATCGAGCGAGCGAGCGCGGCCCGGCACTTGATGACCGACCGTTACCCTTACTCGGCATATTCATTTCGAGCTGTCCGTCAGGAGCCCCGTCTCACTCGGCACCCGCACACGCGTGTAGGGGGGGGGGGGGCTGCCCGATAATTACCGTCATTGTTCCGACGCGTTCGTGCGCGATCGGACGTGGAGTACGCCCATCTCGCGCCCTTCGCTGTTATACGTATATACACCCACGCACACGTACACGGTGCATCATCAGAGATCGACGAAGCGGGCATAAATTTCTGCAGCTCCCCGTGCGATGTAATACACTGCTGTACAGGTTGGCCACGGTGAGCTGTGCGCGCAGATGAGCGATGTACATGTATATGCAGGGAGGACGGGGTGTAGCGATTCGTATCCGCAGAGTTGGCTGACGCGGGGAAATTCGCCGAGGTGCGCATTAGGGGGGAGCGGGTCGTTTTCCGCGTGGCTCGATCGTCGACGTTGGTCGTATCGCGCTCCCGTGACACTGTCAACTCGGACGAGTCTGGTCTTTTATTCTCACCTGTCGGGCGTGATTCTTCGGGGCGCCTTTTTTCGTTTTGTTAACATATATTATTAAGTAGTTCGAGCCGAAAAGCTTTTTTGGGGAGTGTGCTCGGTCATCGAGCGAAATATATTTGTCAAGTTTTTATAAACCTCAAATGTGCAACGTATCTCTCTCGACTCTCTGGGAGTAATGTCGATTTCTCTGAGATAGTACCCACTATAAATTGTGTTCAGTGTGACCGTAGTGACAACAGACATGTATATACTACATGGACATGGCACTTGGGGCTGAGCACCCGTGTTTCGTTGGATTTCAATATTATTTGCGAGAAAAATATTGCAGTGAAAATATAAACATCATGGGAAATAAATAGTTACGATCTTTTCAGCTTGAACTACATCAAAAATCACAAAATACATTTTATGCGTCATATTCGAAAATTGTGTATCCTTTGCATTGTTAATAAAATATTTTTAATGACAACATTTTCACTATTTTTACCCAGTATCTTTGAAAATGGTGTCCAGTAGGCAAAAATACATTAAAAAACTCAAGCCCATTCATCCGAATTAAAATTGCTGCGAGTGTCCACGCACCTGACTCCCAGGCTATCATATTATCCGGCTCTTCGAATCTCGCTTACCCACTTCTTCGAGATCTGATGACCGTCTGATATCGTATAATTATTATATATAATGTGAATAACGTATACATTACGGACGAGTGCGATTTTATAGTAGAATTGGTACAGCGGGATATCAGATTTTTCAAGTGACTGGCCTAGTTACACACAAGTACGTGTGCTATTTTGTACGATACGAGGGCGTAATACAAGATGAGGTCTCCAATACTCTCAGAGCAGACATGTCAATCGATGCTGCAGCTGTACTCCGTACACGGCTCGATTTGCAAGTCTCTATTACTGAAGGGTACGTGGATGTACATGAGCGATAAAAAAATCCTTCGTTATACGTTGCGTAAAATATAATCAAAAATATCCGGTTTCTTGAACCAATATTTTTTTTGAAATATTGTACAATCAATTAGAAACATTGTTTTTCCCCAAAGAATAAGCGTGATGTACTTTTTTTGGTTGCTGTAAGACAATAAAGATGGATTTTTTTTTTAATTTAGGTAATTCGACTATTCTTACCTCGGGCCTTTTTGGAACCCTGGTACACCCTCGGTAGGAAAAATAGCATTCGTAACTCGATCGTAAAGGCTTTATTATTACGAATCTCGTTACGTCCCTCGCCTACGGCTCGTAACGTAAAACTCTCGGTTCGCAAATTAAAGCCTTTCCAATCTCGTACGAAAACTACTATTTTTTACTACGTGCAGTTTTTTCTCGTAGAAGTTTGTTGAAAATTGAAACAACTATATTCAAAGTACGTAAAGAGAGCTTTTACATTAGAACTGCGAATAAGAAAAAAATTTAGGTTAGAAGGGTATACAAGCTATAGCACTGGAGATTCACCTACTTTCGTCAAAATTGCTCAAATCCAGAGACTATTAATTAATAAGCTGTAACCTCTGATCTGGTCAGTTCTATAGAACAGTTTGGACAAGTTTGAACTTCAAAATAGTCTAAAATATCGTCCAACTACACAAACTTGTTTTCATCATCTTTGAATTGCACAATGTTTGTGTAAATTTTTGAATTACACAAAAGTACTGTAAGAAATTCCGTTGAAACGTAACTAAACACACAATATGTGCAATAAATTTACACAAAATTTATTTACTTTTCACATATTTTTTGTGTAATTAATACACTGAATTTGTGTATTAATAAATCGAAATACACAAAACACAACATTTTGAACCGTGTGATTAAAAGCTTTATGGACAAATTTCACCATAATCTTTTTTCTAAATATACTATATAAAGTATGAAAGAATGACAAATCTCTTGATTGTAGGCCTTTTTAAGAAATAATATGACACAAACAACATGATTTCCTGATTCCAAAACACGTGGTTTAAGTAATCATACATTTGGACCTTATCTTTCTACTCCACGCTTCTTGAAAAGCTCCTTCCGCGCAACCTATTTTACGTGTGTTCATTTGATAATTGGTTAGCTCTTTCTAAAAAAAGTATTTTTGCTGAGATTTTCGCAGAGTTTCTCATATGTATGCTCCCATTTCATGCACAACATATCGAGCTGTGCATACGCGAGTGAGTATACAAACTTTGGTTCAATGAGCAGCCAGCCTACCTACTCTCAATGCGAGAGCACAAACATATATGTGCTAATTTTCAACTAGAGAGCGAGGGAGAAAGAGAGAGAGAGAAATGTCTTACTCTTCTTCTTTCTGAGCACGTTTGCCGTTGAAACATTCATGCGCATGTTCATTAGTTGTATTCTATAAGATATGAATTCTTAATTATTCATTACAAAATTAAATTTTTCCAGTTGCTTGACCTTCCATCGCTTCTTAATAACTTATAAATAAAATTATCTCCCAACTGATTCTCACAGTATGGACTTTACCCTTACTATGAACCACAAATTGATTTTTCGTTCAAAAAACAGTAAATTGTCAATGACTTCAAATAACTTACTTTTCATCATTGTTGTAAAAATTGCTTTTAATTTTTTACATCATAGTAAAAGTAAAGTAAAAGTAAAACATAAAGTTGATTTTTGAAAATAAAAAATAAAACTAGAAAGTTTATACTTATATATGATCCTAAACAGATGAGCTCTTAAAAAAGTATCAGTTCTTATATACTATTAGAAGATATCCAAATAAATGAAAAGGAATCAGTCGTTACCCTTAACTAACTAGATGAGGAGTCTCCAACTCATCAATATACAGGATGCATCACATTCGAACAATATCAAAAATTATCACATGAAACTTATATTTGTTCTGAGGTAAAAACAAGTGTATGTTACTATTTTACAAAATCTGTAAAAAATACATCACCTTTAGAACATCCCCGATTTTTTTTATTAATTTCCTGATTCATCGACTAGTTTTTGAGTACCACCTAGTTAAACATCCTGGTTAATCAACTGACATTGTATTAGATGCAGAGCTTCCTTAGAAATTTACACTTTGTCGCAGAAATATATATCTTCTTTGATCCCTTCGACACCTTGAACAAGGGCAAACATACCAGATAAATATTTACACTTTAAACCTCTTTGCTTTATTGCGAGGGCACAGTCCAAATCAAAGTCAATCATTCGTACCCTCTGTCTCCGTTTCACTTTGCTGATTAGGCTATTGACACAACCCTGCACGTATACATAGTCACGTGAGCCCTCTCCAATTTCCGTTCTATTTGTTTGGCGAGATCTGAAAAAAACTAATAACGATTTGGTAATCCATCGTTAGTGTGTGAGTGTAAGTACAATGTGTATGGTTGGCAATGCCCTATCATCTAGTATGACATAATGGATGTATGTATTGGGTTGGTGTTTAGGTAATTAGTTGAACTATTTACTCTGTTCATTTATTCATTTTATCGCACAACAGAATAATATTTTTACAATCATGATTTTATTTTTTATTCAAGTTATATCAATATGATCTAAGTCAAATTTATAATATTCAAATATAGAGACGCAAGATCGAGTAATAATCATTCATTTGGTAGAAACTCAATATAAAGCCTCTGTATTTGTGCATTTTGTCTTTATGTACTTTCATTGTACTGTAGCTGAAAAAATCAGCTTCGCACCGAGGAATAAAAGTACAACACAAAATTATTAAAACTCAATTCGAATATTTATTTTTAGCCTTCTTTGGCAACCAAAATCAACAAAACCCGTAACAGCATAGCAACGCTTGTCACTTTCATTTAAACAACTTATTCTTTTTCGCCATACACACAAGACATAAAACTCATACCGATTCCACACAAAAATACACACTAGATCGATCCGTAACAAGTACATTGATATAATCACACAGTAATATATAATCAATACCGTGGATTTCTGTTTGACAAGTCAATTATTATTTCTTTTAAGGTGGCTCTTCACTGCTGTAACATCTATTTATATGACATCAGACTATTACACCTAAAAACATCGAGTGACGGACTCGCGAGCAGACGCACCTGACACCTTTCCATACATTGAGCATAGGCGGTTTAATGTTTTTATTGCATTTCGGTAAATAACTTTTAAAATTGAAATGTTTATTTGCATTTTTCTAAGTACTAATGTGTTCAGCGTTGAATAAGCTTTGTTGTGTTAGTTTTTTGTTCCAATCTCCCGCGTTTAAAATAGTATTTCATGCAAATAATGACAAAGATTCAGATGCTTGCCATCAAACCCATGTTGAAAAGGAAACTTTTAAGGGCTCGTTCGTAAAAATTTAAGCAGTAAAAAGGTCTCAAATTTTAGATGAAGGTTCGTGTTATCTTAAAGAACAACCTCTGCAAGTTTAGTTTACATCCCCCGTCTTTCAGTTCACTGAAGAGCCACATCAAGATCCGGTACTGGAGGATCTGAAAATTTTAAAGAGATGAAAATTTGAGGCATAATTGTAAAAGAAGGCATAAAAATTAATACTTGAAGGCATTGAGATATCAAAAAAAAAATGTGGTAAAGAGCGAGAAGTATTGTACTGTTGTGTATATATAAAGCTCATCATAAAGATCAATAAATATACACCCGTGCGATTCATTGAAGTAATCGAATAACTCGGATAAAACTAGGAAGCTTAAGCTTGGAGCAGATTACCAAGGTATCTGAAATTGGTTATCTGATTGCATAAGGCAAGACAATCCGTGGCGGCATTGGTAATCGAATCAACTATCTAAGCGTTCAAAGATGAGGCAAGCTTTCCGCAGATATCAGATTAAGAGCTATAAATGTGCACTTGCAGAAAATGAAATCTTTAGAGATGTGACAAGAAGCGTTAACTAATTTTATTTTATCGACAAAGCCTTATCCAAGTGTGTCCGATGAATTTTTTCATTTTTTGACTTTAGCATGGCTGCAGCCAATATTATTTCAAATACCTACAATCATGTTTTTCACATCGATCCTTCAATCACTCAGAGACACTAGAAATACATATATCGTACGCGTCATCTTTCTGTGTATTCATTTGCCATACAGCAAATTTTGTACAACGTGAAAAATTCTGAAAGTACACAAACACACATTTCGAGCACATTTATCAAACTTATATTAAGATATTCACTTATTATACGCGCATTCGAGATGCTTTTGTCCTCACACTACTCCACCCACCTTCGGTCATGTTACTCTCAACCACACCCATACCACTACGCTGTTCCTTTCCCTCTCAATACATCATTTGCTCCTATACGCTCCAACACTCGCTTACATTCGACACTCTCCACTCACTACTCGATTGCAGAGCGCGAATCAATCCCCAATGACAACTACGGTGCCATCCATCAATTTTGCTTGACTTCTCCCAGCGCTAAATCGTAATTTCGCTCGACGCATTGGCCATGGAATCCAGGCATGGATTCCTTGCCTGAGCATATCTGCCGATCCATATCCATCCATCCTTCCGGCCTGAAAGTACAGCTTCGAGCTCTACATAGGTGGCCAGCCAAGAGCCATTTCGAAAGCCTCGATGACCTCGACTAGTCTGTTGGTGCGAGAAAGAGACCAATGGAGAGTGATAGAGGGGGTGGAAGTGTGGGAAGGCGAAAGTACGGGTCCGAGGAGATTGCAGTCGGTGATGACGAGAGCGGACTTGGATGAAAATTATCTGATTGCGCGTTGCGTTTTGTCCACTCGAAGTACAAAGCTTGTATTGTATTGGTATGGCAGCTATTCACTGGGTGCACAAGGTTGGAAAGGATATACAAAACGCTCAGAGCACCGGGGTGAGAAAAATAAGTGAGACACAACGGCCCCACTCGAAAGTCAACTTGTATGTAACCTTATTTGATGCATTATACGGTCAAAATATCATATTTTTAATGATCACGATTTTTTGTGCGCGATTGGTTGGTCGAATGGTTGCTGAGAGCAAGTGGTTTCATCGATTTGCATCGTTTGCAAAGTGCTTGAAAAGCAGAGCACATTTAACATGGCTACATTATTACTATATGTAGGTACGTACGTACTGTCAACAGTTTTTGCACTTGTCAAACATGGTTTTCTCTTCGATCGGAAAATTAACAGTAGTACTGAAGTTATAAGTTGACTTCTTATTTATTCATTAGAATCAAGTTCAAGAATTGAAATATATTTCCCTTTGTTTATGCAACTGTAGCAAATTGGGAGTGTCATGATGGACGATTTTTCCATTACCAAGAGCGCTATGTATTATTTATCTAACAAACGTTCACTACTGCAGTCTGCATGCTAGAACACAAACATGTATATAAGCACCAGAACCCGTACACCAACGTACTCTTTCTTTTCTTTTTTTTCTAATTTCTTTATTACATTTGCGTCTCAAAACATTTTTTATATTTTAGTTTGATGCAAATACATTATAAGTACGTTTAGTAATAAAGGTACGAAATTGGATTTTGTGTATAAGTCGCTGTGATAGAAGTGATGAGTAAAAATACCATAGGAAATCTATCAATTTACTGAAATAAAAATCATATTATTGAAAATCACGTAAACTTTCTGAGCATGAAATAAAGCGTTATAGTTGAACAACGAGCCGAATTTAAGAACTATAGAGGCTTTGTATTACAATGAACAAATTATAACTCGATGGTGGGCGTAAACTCTTTATTGTTCAAATAGATTTAGTCAATACAGCATAGAAAAGACCACTATCCAAAGCATCACATTTTGAATTTTCGCGCCAAAGTCTCAATACAAACTTTCCATATTTTTCCGATGCTCGGCTGTCAAAGAACCCAATGATATTCAGCTTCTCTTTATGTCTATATCCTTCTCTTCATTTGACAAAAAAAAAAAAATGTCGAACATGCAAATATAAGCATGTCGTTTAATGATTCATTTGATGTACGAATGTAAAAAATCGAAATGTTACCAAACAAAAATACAAATCATCGCCAAATAAACAATACGAGTTGAACTCAAAGATGTGTACCATGGAGATTATGAAAACATAAATACCCGAGGGTAAGTATCACCTGCTGTGCAGTACGTATACTAACGAATCCTGTTGCAGCGACACAAATTTCATGGCCCACGCCAGGTATTATTTCCATCTTCGGAATACTCGGAGAAAACCTCCTGGTAATACGCTTTCCCTCGTCAAATTAGCATCGTCGGAGCAGACTTCCGTTTCCTAAATGAGTCTCCTCGAGAGGCAGAATCCTCAGCATCCGGTCTCCAGCGAGTCAGTGACGGCTGCTAGGAGCGAAGGACGAGAAGGGGTCGGGGATCCCTCGAACTTACAATCGCACCGGGGCGCTAGCTTGGCAACCAGCTTCAAGAGCACACAACGGTAGGGCCGGTATATAGCGGTGACGCGAAGGCGCTGGCGAATATCAGCGGCGCGCACTTTGGAAATAGTTCGACTACTAATCATAGCCATCGTCGAGAATGCAGGGCTGCCTTGGAAGGAGCTCGCGGCCGAGCGCCACTTTGCCCTCGCGCGGTCCTCCAAACTTCGCTCGGTGAGTTTCGAGGAGTAAAGTTCGAGGGCGCAGGGGAGGAAGGGCGAGAGCACGGATTCGAAAATTAACGGCGTTTGTCATTTCCCGTACTGTTTTTCTTCCCTCGAAAAGCATCGGACACCTCTCGAATACTTCGGTCTCTCAATTACTTCGAGACTTTGGGTCCGGGGTTTCCCGAGTCTCGGTAATTTTTTTCTCTCTCTTTCGTGCCCAGCTGCAAAGAACCGCTCTTTTCTCTCGGTAGGTTCTGCCAGCAATCATCTCTTTGGAAATCTTTGGGTTCGAATGATTTTCCAGTACGAGTCTACTGTACCGGTATTATCGGCAAGCGAAGTAATAGGGTGGGACATTGAGCACCCTAAACATGTATTTCAAGAAAAACGTGCGAGGTATGGGAATTAATCGTTGAGCCAGTATGGTTTGTGTGTGAAAGTTGAATGTTCCCAAGTTGGAACAATTTTACCGAGGCACAGTTTGTACGTTGAAATTTTCGGAGAAAACCAAGTTTACCTTCAACATTACACAGAAACGGCCAAATGGACTTTGACTCTTCAAGAAAGAATGCTAACTTATTAGCTGCAACCTATGTTGGCGGCAATAAAAAAAAATCCAGGTGAATCTAAATCCGTGTTCGCAACCATCGCGCGCCCGCACATACAATTTTCGGACAGCGATACGCGCTTCAATGATTGTGAAACAATAACCTGGATACGCGCTTCTTCTTCGTCAGAGTGTACAACAAAACACAGGCCGGACGAAAAGAGCGCTCGACATGGCGCAGAAACACCGTAAGGAACGCTCTCCCGCATGCTCTCCCGTATATTCTCTGACTGCAGAAAGGTAGAGGGGGTAAGCTCGTTGATCGAGGCGTCCATGGTGGCGACAAATTTCTCAGGCGAAGTACAAAAAACGTCTGCTACTGTTGTATATCGGTATATTAAGTTACAAAAATTCTGGAAATTTATTATTTTTTTACAATGGTTAATAGAATACAAATATGTATGTACATTATTTTTTCATTCGTAAGAAAATGTCATCACTTAGTCTAATGTT
>JAPYYV010009347.1:0-11996 GCA_030522625.1 Copidosoma aretas | reverse complement strand
TGGGTTTGTTTACTGCCACGAACCACTATTCTTGTGCTATTTTGTGCTTTTCACTATTATCGAATTTTTTATTTTTCTGTTGTAACATTTTTCCGATATTTTCTGCAGACCTCATGTGCACTTTGCCAACAATAGAATGGATGCCAAATCGTATGCTCACTTTTGATTCATGTATTGCAAGTGAAACTAATGACATCAAGTACATGATTGTTCGGGACACATGTGAGCCAAGCAGAAACTAACTTACGGGTTTTTTTTAGTTGATCTGCTCTGATCTTGATGAACAAAAAGCGCACAAATTTGCAGTCCAACCAATTTTTTTCAGATGTGGAATATTACAAGATCGAATAAATTGTTTGTATGATTCTACTACTTCTAGTAGCAACACTATGAACTTGAAGCATCATGAGATGAAATTACTACCAACATATTACATATTGCACTATATTGAAAGAAAAAAAAAAGTTTGAATGAGATATACGCTGGCAACAAAATGTTATTTTAATTTTCAAACTTAATGTTCAAGACATACCGTATATTATAATTGTTTATAAGATTTTAAAAAATCCGGGAGATTGTCTGTATGGGCATGAACGCAGCATGCAGATCGCTCTATCCAAAGAGAAGTTACAGCTCTGAAATACATGCCCAAATGAAACCAACTTATAGAATCTCATAAAATAAACTGTAAACTTGTATTCAACCAGATATTTGCACCAGAAATATATTAAACAATCTCATATAAAGTACTTATAACAATCTGCAATGACAATTGTTTGAGATTATATACGGATTTATCAGATAACATTATTATTTAAAAAAGTTTTCTCATACAACAAATATGTTACTAGACTGTATTAGATTATTTCTTTGTTTACAATAATTTATAAGAGAATTTGATTGTATTTACTTTTATATTTTTTTATTAAGTCAATATCATTGTGATTAAAAAAAAAATATTTATTAGTTTTTACGGGTATACACTGCTTCATTATTAATACGTTTATGAAGACTTTTCTTGTTCTATAGCATTTTATAAGATTCTAAGCAATGTTTCCGAAACAATTTTAAAATGCTAGGTCGGACATAACCTATCGGATTTTATTGGCGTAACATTTGATATGATTTTTTTATTTAACTCAGGTGTATTAGTTCTATTCTCAACTAGATTCTACCCGGTATTAACATTAAAGATTCTTCAATCATTTTGAGCAGCATTTTTCAGATTTTATTGGTATTTTTAAAGAAAATAAATTTTTTTATTTTGATGATACGTAATTTTTTGAGATTTTATAAGAATTGATTAGGTGAAGTAACTTTTAACAAATTCTTTTTACCATAAGCGCAAATGACGGTAGAGCCTTTGCGCGCTACTGATTAACCAGGCGCAAAGTGTGCCCACGGGCGTACAATTGTACCTTGCGCCCTCGATAAGAAATAGTACAGTACTCACCTATGGAGGAAAAGTAAAGAATGTCTCAGAACACAGGCATCTGACGCCCGAGGCGAAGCCGAGGGTGATAGGCATGTGTTCTGAGGCTTTCCTTATTTCGTCCCGGGTGTTGTATACGACTTATCACCAATCCTGCGCCGGGAGTTTTACAATAATTTTAAAATGGTATGAATAACATTAAAACGACGATCTCTTTGTATATTTCATGAAACTTTATTACATGTATTTTCAACGATTTCTTTACAATTCAGAAACATACTGTTCTTAAAAGTATTAGAGAATTGGTAGTTACTCGCCAAATTTTTTGCACATGTAGATTACATAAATTGAATAAACAGGTTAACTTTGATTGTTTCTTATTTTTTTTTTTTCAATTTTAATTTAAAACTATTCGACATGTATAAAAGCCTGTTTCTTCATATTCCAAGATTTTTACTTAGCAATCAAATTAAACAATGTAAATATTGTCAAAGTTTGTCCAGTACTTATTATATATCATTTTGAACGAAGCTTTTTACTAAATAACACTTGGACTACTTCTTACGATCGGTCATTATTTATAGCCATATCTATGCGCGCACTTACTACTAAATTAGAAAAAAAACGACGATCTGTACTCCGTTTTTGCAGTAACAATAAATAATTAACTTCTTTGCTTAACTCAATGTTTGGCATTAATTACTTTAATTACTTTTTGATCTTATCAAGTAATTCAGTACACGACTGACTAGTATCTTTTTCTTATTGATTGTATAGCTCGCCGTTCATAATACAGTTCAATAGTTTAATACTGTATTATAATATAATGCATTTGGATACAAATTTGTCACTTAAGGTTCAAAGTTCAAATAAAGAACAATTTTTTAAATCTCACAAACAATCATCACAAACATCCAACTATAACTTATCAATACTTGTTAATACTTAAAATTTAATCGAGTCAGTTAGAACTGGATGATTTATCAGAATCACTGTCACTTTGCTCTTCAGATTCTGAATCAGCCGCATTGTTTACTTTTTCCTCTTCTTCATCGTCAACACTACTTTCGGTCCCACCGCCGTCAAGTATATCCTTATTTTTGGACGTTTTATGAGAATACACTGATGTTTTTGCGTTTTTCTTTTTTTCTTCGATATTACTATTCTCACTTTCACTACTACTGCTTGACTGATCCTTCTTTTTGGAGTCCGAACTTTTACTCGCATTATTCATTTTTTTATTGATTTTTCTTTCACCTGACTGTCGCGGTTTTTTGTTCAGATCAGAAATTTTACTGGCAATATAGCTGTTCGCATGGCCCAGTTCAAATTCATCATTAAGCATATCGTAGTTACGCTGATCTACTAAATAGAATCGAAAAATTCCTGAAACATACAATATTCATACAATATTGACCGTCTCCATAGGGATATTTTACATGAAATACTAAAACTGATATTTTTTTTGTTATTATATAAGAGTATTTTGTAATTATTACCTTTCACAGCTAATATTTGGTTATCATCAATTTTTGTTTTTGCGAGAGAACCTTTTACGGCATTACATGCCCGCCCCGTTACACTACTTCCTTTTAAAACATCTCTTCCAATTATATACTCAGCAACATCTTTCACAAAAATGGAGAATCCTTTATCTTTCGATTTCATTTTATTTTCCGTCATTCACACATTTACAGCTTTATAATAAACACTTCTAGGTATATAAGTTTGAAATCCACAATACAACTTAAACAAATAAAGTAAGAATGTGTAATAATTTTTAAGTGAAATTCTTCCATAATTTTGTTTACGTTTTATAATTATTAATACAATATACCTGATCAGTCTCTTTATCAAGAAATCCTATTGAAATATCTCCGAGATTCTCCAATGCAAAAGGGTTGACATTCCTAGCAGCTGAAGAATTAAATGATATCGATATTAAATGATAATTTTGAGCAAGAATTTGAAGACACATTTCAGCAAGCTCTAATAAATTAATATTTTAATGCCATTTTTCTCTAAAATTGTAATATTTTAATTTTTTTCTTTTTTTGTTTTTTTAAACTGCCGACGCTATTAAATAATAACATATCAATGACCCATTTAAAGAAAGGCTTCAATAGTCTTTTGGAATGGAATCAATACACCGAAATTATTTCGTTGGACAGTAAAGTTATAAACGTCAACATTTTGTATAATTTGTACAATTTTACAAGGAGCTATTTTTGGTCGACAATCACGAATCCAGGAAACAGTTTTTAATAAGTTAACACTAGAAACAGGTATTGTCATCATAAATAACGTAATAACAAATTAAGGTATTATAATTATTTTTTGGTATTTAATTTAACAGTCACAATTGACTACAAACGAAGTTTGGAATTTTGTATTATTTAACGTATTACTTATAATTACAAAAAAAAACCGATTGTGCAAAAAGTAAGAAATAAATATGTTTTACAGTTGTGTGAACTTACCATACTCATCAATTTTCAATAAAATCTTGTCTTGCAGGCCTTCATTCCGTAGTCGAACAACTTGAATTTCTTTTTTTAGTATCACAATTTCTTGTTCCTTTTTTTCAAGAGAATTTTGTAATTCGATAAGTTGTAAATAGTTTTCTTCTTTTTCTTTACTTTTTACAGACCTTTTTTTTTCTTTTTATCTCGTCTTGCCTTTTTTTTGCTTTTCTCTTTTTGATCGCTTTTATTTGATTTCTTATGAGTAGTAATTATTGTAGAACAGCTTGCAAGCACTTCCTCTTTTTCAGGAGTAGTAGTTACGACGTTTTGTTGTTCTTGAGAAATATCTTTGGAACTCTGTTGCAATTACGTTGAATCAACAATAGTCATGAATAATATTGTGCGTATAAGTAAATTACAAACCGTTTGGAAATATTCACCACTGGTCGGTACTACACCCTTACTCAGTTCATTATCATTCTTTTTAATGTCTCTACCACTCACATCTACTTGTTCATTACAAACCTATAATAATTATAAATTTTTTTTATTGAATATTATTGTTATTATAGTATACAGAGATTTACTTCAAGCATAAAGATGTCCTTCATTCAAAGAATATACTTATAAGAATAACTTGTAAAACAAAAAGTATATTAAATTGATATTTTACCTTTACAATATCCGGAGACTTGATAGGGTTATTTTTTGGATGTAGTTTTAATGGTTTCTCGAGTAGTTTAATGTCTATAACTTTTGGTTTCTTTTTTTCTATCTCATTACTTGTTGAAGTCTTCCGTTTCTTAGCAGCCGCCTTATTACAAGAATTTTCCTACAGTACATTTAAATTAGAAAATAAGAGCTACAAAAAGGTCTAACAACTGTATACTGTTATAAAACAAGTTAGATATTCAATTACAGCTTTTACACAGTGTACCTTTTTTGGTAGAATACCTATTACCGATTTTCATACGGGAAACACGGGTAGTGAAATACTGATACATTCATTACTTAATTAACATGTATTTAATTGAAGAAGACAAACAATAAAATAGATGTAATTTTACAATTACTCAATTTTAAAAATTAAAACAGGATTATGTACGTATGTTTACATATTTGAGTGGGAGAAGCGTTCAGAGCTTATAATTAGGAGGATTGAAAAATTCTCTCGATCAATGTAATAGTGGACAGATTTATAACAAAAAAAGGTTTCTGAGTCTGTATTGAATGAAATATATTTTGAATAAATATAGGAATATACATGTATGTTAATAAATACAACATCTGTCAATACCTTATTCTCGATACAGATTTTATGTTTGGGTTGACGTCTCTTATTTTTTTTAACTTTTCCATCACCTTCATCAGGACTTTTCGTTTTATCATCATTGACATGCTAAAAATATTTATTTATATAAATCATGTTACACTATTACAACTTTGGAGTGTATTAATCAGTATCATTATATTCTATTTCTATTCATGAACTTCATCGATACCTTTGAAGCATTTTCAAACTTTTCTTGCTTTATTTTGATCAGTACATTACGATGTGCCATACTGACATTTTCCTCTTCGCTCATTTCATGATCAGCATTTATGTCTGATTCATATGAAGATACGGTAGTAGTGATATTGATATTATCTTGATTTTCATTGATTGTATGATCAGTTGCCTTATTTTCAACATTATACTAAAAAAAAAGAGAGAAAACATTTTCATAAATAGGCATTATCGTGGTGATTTTAATATATTAATCAAACATAGTTGTAATGTATGACATTTGCAATGTAGTCTTTCTAAAATATTGACTAAAAAAAAAGATTTACTTTATTAAATGTTGCAGTCATATGACGGTGCCTACACTGATTCCATGTAGATTACATTGACGCAGGAATTAAGGGGGCTACAGCGGGAGGAGTTAAGAGGTCGTAGGTACTTAAATTGATAGATAAGAACACGTTGATTAAAGCGATGTCTTTATTTACCCCTCTAACCGTGTAAAGTATCGAGATATTTGCTCTCAAATTTCGCACATTA
This sequence comes from Copidosoma aretas, assembly GCA_030522625.1. Lineage (NCBI taxonomy): Eukaryota > Metazoa > Arthropoda > Insecta > Hymenoptera > Encyrtidae > Copidosoma > Copidosoma aretas. Next base: position 6,055 of record JAPYYV010009347.1, on the reverse strand, counting down.
TACACAATCTCTTATAGAGCAACGTGAAAATATCGTAATTTTCAAACCATAATTAAGGAGTTACATATCAAGACACAGACTTTTTTGAAAATAAAAACCGCAGCTTTCAGATGGTTGCTAGTAAAATATCGGTATCCGTTTAAAAATTCGAGATATTCCGTGGAGTATGGGTCGTATCATTTTTTTACTATACAGCTATACATATATAAGATGGTGCAGATGATGCTCGCACCATGTACATGTACATACAGCAGTAAGCAGCAGTGATACCGACTAAATCAATTATTTTCTGGTTGGTGTCACTTTGCGCAGGAGCCCCCTTAATAATAAAATATTAAAAGTACTCTTGTTATTCGTAAGATACGGTATCCAAATATCTTATTAGTTATCTTATGCAACTATCAATTATAGCTGAAGTAGGGCTTGTATATTACAAATAGCACAATAATTGAGGCTGCAACTTATCGCTTAGGACTGGAAATATGTTAAACTAATTACTTAAATAGGCAAAATCTTGTACCTTCCCGATAAAGTTAAAAGATATAAAATATTGTACAAAATGAAAATAACCCAATATAAAATTTAAGGTATAAATAATAAAATAAGTATTCAATAGAGTTTTTCTTTTTTTAATAACTAACTTATTGTACAAAGAATAATATAATTGAAATTCGGCCTGTTTTACTTGCAAAAAATAATAGTACGTTACGTACCTGGGCAAGAAAGTAAACTAGTAATCGCTCAAGTGGCTAATTGCTGGCGGAGGCGAAGCCGTTTACTGTCTGGCCGAGTTGCGTATACGATTTTTCTGTACATCCTTGTTTGGAAGTTAGTGTTTTACTGCATTTTAATAGTGTCATGCTATGTGTTACTGACACAGTAAACACGTACTTTCAACGAGGGCTTACAAAAACATAATAATTGTCACGTTTTGCTTTAACGTTTTGCTTTCATTTGGACAGACTACTTTTATTACTATCTGCAAATTGTTACTATGCATTAATTTTACAACTCTGCAAAACAGCAATTATAAAAGCAAAATTGTTTATTATAGGGAGTTGATGAACCCACCCTACATAGCATGTGTATTGTTTAAATACATGACGTACGATTGTGCGATCCCAAAGGTATTTTTTCATAACTAATTTTCTCTGTATGTACATTACAACCTCTGTAACAGGAAACGTATGGTACCTACCGATCGTAATATTTAAAGTCCACTCCTGAAACTTCTTGGCTGTCAAGGCATTAACATTATCAATGTGATATCTTAAGAATGCTTCAAAAAAATGAATAACTTTTTTTTCTTCAGTAGTAGATCTCTTATTTCAGTTTTATATTGATATAACGATCGATTCTTCATACATCGACAAACATAATCATTGAATTATAGTAATATATACAAGAATAATATGAAGAAGGTGGTTTGATCTACGGTACATAGTAAAATTATTTATAGACATGTTAGTGACTTTCGTAGGAGTTAGGGAGAAACGAAACATATTTGTTATCTGTAATATCGATAACCATAGCTTTTCTCTTTATCTTGTTAATGTCAATAGCTATAAGAGATTATTGTGTACCATTCACTTTCAAAATATGTTTAACAATAAGTTCTTCATTCGCTCCATTGAATACATTATTACCTACGATCCATTTATTTCCACAAACATATGCTTTTCCATCTGCAACTGCAAAATATTGTATTCCAATAATTTCACCATCTATTGTTTTAATGACTGAATCGTTGGTTTTTAGTGTGCGGTTGTACTTTGCAGTATGAATGAATTTCGAACTGTGGATACATTTGTGGAAAACTTGTACTTGCACAGATTTGTTTAAAACTTGTTGCAGCAAAGACGTAACCTCTTTATCGTTCATTGCGTTCCCTATGAAAGTGGTCTTATCAACCACTGTAACATTTCGTATCCGTGATTTACCTTCTAATACAGTCTGACAATGTTGCACTGCAGGTGATTTATGTTTCATATTGGCCATATGATTAGTAAAAATTAACCTTTGTAACCATTTTTTTGAGAGCTGTTTTAAACAACCGTTAGGAGCGTTTATCTCTCTGAGAAAATGATATATACCATTTTCAAATGGAAATGCTGAATAAGACCAAATTGGACCGCATAATTTACCTGCTAAACTGTAATGCCGTGCAGAATGAACATTTGATGTCATAAATGCAATGCGATAATGTAATTCACACTCCCCACTGAACTTCAACAGATTGTACTCACATTTCTTTAAATCAGATACTTTAATTTCATTTTGCAATAAAGTGTAAGTACTATCTACAAAGTACAGAAACGACTTGAACAGAGGAGCTGGTAAAATATCGTGTATGCAGCAAACAAGGACAAATATAAGCAATATTTTCCATTCCAATGCTTTGTATTTTCCGGTATAGTCAAGTATCCGAAGGTTTCGACCTAAATCACGGGTTAGCTTAATATTGACCATTCTTTTCTCAATCTTTCTCAAATCCGCTTCATCCAGGTAAAAGGATCGCCAAAAATTTACCAGTTGTCGGCATATTCCTAATAAAATCCCATGCATGTAGTCGGGAGGGAAATACCAAACCATATCAAAATGGTTCAATTGTGTAAAAACGGAATCACCTTTAACACCTCTACAGGGTTTATGGTACTTGAGACAATATTCTATATCCTTTAAGTGTTCTTCATGCGTCCGAATAATAGGATCATCTTCTTGTAATGGGTATCTTCGCGAGCCTGCCTCCCACAATCCAAAATGGTAACACCAACTACACCCATGTTTTCCATTAAATTGGAACCTGTTTTGAATTTTCGGCCTTGCAACGCCATCATCACAAGAAAAAAAAGCTACAATTTTTTGCTTGTAGGTTTCTCCCGTTTCACAATCTGTTATTATTACACCGTTTTCTTGTAACTCTTGCGACTGTTTTACAAGAACTGACATGTACATATTCATGAATTCTGGACTTGGCTCGTGCTCAGTTTGCCATAATGCACCCAAAAGAAGATTCGAATGATGGAAACGAACTTCTGGTGGAATCTCGTTTAGGTAAAGATCTATTGGCCAAAAACTCTTTTTTGCTCCATTAAATAAGTTTGCACCGTCCGAACTATGATTAAATGTAAATACTCCCGGTATTCGATTTTGAAGTTTCTTGTATAGTTCGCCGTCATGAATGTCAGAAATGACCTCTCGATTGTGTTCAGCAAATTTGCGTTTTTCAGCAAAATTCTTAATATGCTTTTGTATATCGGTCCTATTTAACAGTAATCCAAACTGATACCGTAGATCAAAACTTATAAAATAATTTGTTGACTGCGAGTTAATAGCGATAGATTATTGACAACCCAAGCAGACTAGTGATTTTGTAATGTTGTCCATTAGTCTTAGAGATTCCAATATAACATTACATTTTTTACAATAATAATGTTACGATATTTTGTCCGGAGGATGTGCTAAAGTATTTGAGAGTAAATAAGCGGAGAAATTCCACGTTTCAAACCGAGGACCTGCTAATACTCTAACGAAATCTATTAACGAATCTTGCAATTCTCGAATAAGACCAAATTTTACCGTAACACATTTTAGCATCAATATCACGTCAGCAACTGATATTTTTGATTCTTCAAACATTATGCGGTTATCTCCACTAACGTTGCTAAATGTGTATTCTGCATTTAATTTTGTCTTTTCCGTCGGAAATAAATTTGCTTCATCTTCATAATTATCTTCATCATCATCTTCATCCTCATCATTGCTTTCACTGTCCGTTTCATAAATCGAATGTTGTAACATATTGTCAAAACTAATATTATTGCTGTTTTCTGTACTGGAATTAGATGTAATTTTGTCGTTCATCAACAAATTATCTTTTTCATCTGACGAATTACAATGACCATAATTTAAATCGTCAGCAGACGAATGATATTCATTGCAAGATGAGTCATTACTCAACACAACATGCCCGGATGAGTTCACATCTTTGGAAACTGAATTGATAATCGTAAAAATAGAATACTAACTGTGCATAAATTAAGTCAATGAAAACAATATGAACGTTAAAATAGTCCACAATAACAGAACTGAAAACAGTACAACTAACTTTGATTACCATTGCTACCTGGAGCTATCGTAATATCTACCGAAACTTTAAATGCTATGAATATTTTTTCGTATCCATTCATCGTAAAGTAGGGTATAACATTTTAAAATATAAAGGTGTATTTACTCTTCAGATATTTTATAGCAGTCTAATCAAAATTGCTGATTGGAAAAATTATATTTTAGTACTAGTTACATTATTATCAGGTTTGGTAGCACTTCTCATAAGTTTTAATTGACATTTATAATTAGTACATCTCATCACGAGGGGCGAAAGTAGGGCATTCCCTCCCGGGTGTAAATTGCTAACTCAACTGTTCTGCTGGTCTTTTAAATTCAAGACTGTAACCAAATATATTTTGTTTTGTATACGCCCGGCATATCGTACGTAACACCTCATTCAAAAAGCTATATGTCAATTCAGATTAAGTGTTAAAGTGAGACTACAATTGAAGTCATATTGTTTTCACGACATACTTACTGACTTTATTTTTTAATATACAACTTACATTTAGATGCGCTAGTGTATCCGGACAGTATTTTAGTCCATCGATTTCTGGTCCATTTCGAAACTTTTCTGGGATTGCAATCTTTCGTTAAAATTGTATTATATTCTCTTTTCTTTTTTTTTATCGTCCATTTTCAAGACTTTTTTAAACTTAAACCTGAATTCTAAAAAATAAAAGATTAACAATAATGTTATCATACATGTATTATAACATTATTTTATCTACTTTGTTTCCTACTTATATTTTAAGGACTAAATAAAGTGTGATAGGTTAATCCACACTCAGTAAAATGATGGCAGTTTTAAACTTGAAATACAACCAGAGCAAGCAGAAGGAGTACCTTGGTCCCTGCTTCGAAAGTCCTTAAGCGCCTGGTGCTTGCCCTGATGAAATGCACTATTAGGTAAGAAAACCTGTTTCATCACTGTAGATACCTATCGTTGACGGGGTGATTCAGGAGCTGTTATATATTCGCTATGTGCAGTATTCTGAAACAGCGCCACCTGCATGGGAAAAAACGGCAGTGTGCTGGCTAACAAGATTGCATAGCCTCTTATGGGATGCAAACGTTTACCAATTTATCAATTAACTCTCACGCATCTGTGATATTTGTGATATTGTAATATTTTTTACCCCTCTACAATTGTTTAGTTACAATAAAAATTTTTCTACGTTTACAACAAATCCTCGATAATTTGAAACCCCTATGTAGGGGTCCAAGATGCGTAAGAATTAATTGAAAAATTGGTAAACGTTTGCATCCCATAAGAGGCTACGCAATCTTGTGAGCCAGCACCGCCGGTTTTTCCCATGCAGGTGGCGCTGTTTCAGATTACTACAGACAGCGAATAGGCTCGGCTAGATGGGTCTCGTTTATATTTCGAATCCTGCTCTTTCAACCATGGCCGCAATGAATGTATAAATTATCTTTTTGGAATCTTTGTTGAATTTACAATTTTTTTAAAATAAAGCTTGATTTTGAATTTTTTTAATACTGTATGTAATTGATGTATAACTTTTTTTTGTACGAAGTAAACTACAACTGTTGAAGAAATCCATTGTAACATTGGAAAATGTTAGTAAGATCTCGTAGAATCTTGTTAACCGAATGTTTCAGAATATGCACGATCACGCTCATAAAGTACGTATATACTTTAATGTAATGTTTAGAAAAGTAAAAAAATAGCTCAGAAAGTTAGTAATAAGTCGTAATGGAAAAAATAAAATTAAAACTAAAAATTCATTAATTGATATTTTCAACCAGCCGCTACGGACAATAAAAACCACTGTTATAAAAAAAGTGACCGCAATGAAACATAACTTGCACGGAAAAAGGTTCACACTATATACAGCAGTGCAGTCGACACCTTAATACCTCGTGCGCGTTTACCTCGTAAGATGGCATGTACTGCATGGTATTTCCACGTGTAGGCACGTCT
>JAPYYV010009346.1:0-12468 GCA_030522625.1 Copidosoma aretas | reverse complement strand
GCGCTCTGGATTAACTAGTATGAGTTCTTACGTTTTTATACTTATGTTATATTCTTATTCCTTAGAAAAGTCGATGCTCTGGGTTAACTGGTATTAGTTCTTATGTTATTGATAATAGTGTTATTAATTCAAACGCTAGAAATGTTAGCGCTCTAAGTTAACTGGTATTGCAACTTATGTTATTAATATTAGTGTTAATAATTTAAACGCGAGGGGAATCAGTGCATTGGGTAAGCTGGTATTGGTTCTTACGTTGTTAATAAATACGTTATTAATTTAAACGCGAAAAATCTCGCGCTCTAGGTTGACTGGTATTAGTGCTTATGATACAGGTAATAGTATCGATAATTTTAACAAAAGAAAAGTGAGCGCTTTGGGTTGACTTGTATAAGTTCTTACGTTATTATAATTATGTTATAAACTTATACACAATAAAAGTCGACGCTTTAGGTTAACTGATATTAGTTTTTAGCGCTCTGGATTAACTAGTATGAGTTCTTACGTTTTTATACTTATGTTATATTCTTATTCCTTAGAAAAGTCGATGCTCTGGGTTAACTGGTATTAGTTTTTACAATATCAATAAAAATATTATTAATTTAAACGATAGGGAAGTCAGCGCTTTGCGTTAACTGGTATTAGTTCTTACGTTATTAATAATTATGTTTATAATTAGAACGCGCAAAAAGTCGACTCTCTGGTTTGACTGGTATTAGTTGTTACGTTATTTATAATAATGTTATTAATTAACCCACGAGGAAATTCAGCGCTCCGGGTTAGCTGGTATTAGTGCTTATGATATGGATAATAGTGTCATTAATTTAAACGCAACAAAAGTGAGCGCTCTAGGACAACTGGTATTAGTTGATACGTAAGTGAAAATTATATTATTACTTCAAACGCAATAATCGTCGTCAGTCTGGGTTAACTAGTATTAGTTCTTATGTTAATGAAAATAGTGTTATTAATTTATAGCAAGAAATGTTAGCGCTCTAAGTTAACTGGTATCTGTGTTACCTTACTAATAATTATGTTATTAATTAAAATTCGAGAAAAGTCAGCGCTCTAAGTTGATTGGTATTGTTTTTTATGTTGATAGAAATAATGTTTTTAATTTAAACGCAAGAAATGTTAGCGCTCTATGTTAAACGGTATTGCTACTTTTGTTATTGATAGTAGTGTTATTAATTTAATCGCAAGAGAAGTCAGCGCTCTAGGTTGAATGATATTTTTTCTTACTTTATTTATAAATACGATAATTATTAGATCGCGAGAAAAGTCAGCGTTTTGATTTGACTGCTATTCGTTCTTACGTTATTTATATTAATGTTAATAATTAGAACACGAGGAAAGTCAGCGCTCTGGGGTAACTGGTTTTAGTTTTTACAATATTAATAAAAATATTAATTTGAACGCAAGGGAAGTTAGTGCTTTGTGTTAACTGGTGTTAGTTTTTAAGTTATTGATAATAGTGTTATTAAACTAAACGCAAGAAAAGTCAGCACCCTGGGTTAAATGGTTTTAATTCTTACGTTATTAATAATAATGTTTTTAATTATAACAAGGGGAATGCTAGCGCTCTGGGTTTCCTGGTATTTGTGCTTATGATATAGATAATTGTAAATAAGTACTATTTAGTTTTTGTAAGCGCTTATTCGAAGATGTATAATCTTGAATAATTTTTGTCTGAGTTTGAAAAGAAAAAGTACTTTAGCGACGGAAAGTTCCGCTTATAGGCCGCTATAGATGAGCGAAAGCTTCAAGACGTCATGGCACCTAGTTCAAAGGCGAGGGTCAGCACACCCAAAATTGTATCTTCGAATGTTGCAGTTTTTCTTTGTTGTTTTGAATTATCTGGGAGAGTTGCGTCGAATCGCCGAAAATACTGATGCTTGTTGCAATTATTTTCTTGTAATTTTTTTGCTGCTGGATCTCATTAACGATTATCTGTTTAAATTTGTTGTTTTAACTTTGGTTATGGAGTGCTTTCTTTGAATGCGGACAGACATTTTGGCATCATATGAATGAAGCACGGGATGGTTACCATCCTTGAGGTTGTTTTCCATTTTCGACATTATTAGACGATAAGGAAAGCTACGCAATGTCGACTAGAGTGTCGCTCAGTATATTCAAACAATTCGGAAAATGAAATCAAGACGTCATTTGGAAATGTTTTCTTACAATCAGCTTAAAACTAAGTTTAAACAGACGAACAAAAGTAATTTTTTACCGGGCGAGAATGTAAATAAGTACTATTTAGTTTTTGTAAGCGCTCGCTCGAAGATGTATGATCTTAAATAATTGTTGTCTATGTTTGAAAAGAAAGAGTACTTCAGCGAAGGGAAATTCCGCTAATAGGCTGCGCCACAATTAGTCAAATAAGAGCTGATTGGGGGCGACTCTCTTTTCTTCGATACTTGAAATAAGCAAGCGAAGTAAGCCACGGGGTTAAAGAACATATGGTTCGACCACGGACGTATGGCCACAAGCACTCTATCATGCTTCCTCGTTTCCTTGCCAACTGCGGCAAATAAGATTATCGTTGTTTTTGCTTCTGGTGATTTCTTTGATCGACAAACGAACGCTAGATAAATTTTTTGATTCAACGGGAAAACGTCTCAAAATAAAGTGTTTTGGTTGTGAATTTTATCTCTCTTGTTTCTTTCATTTGAAAGTTAATTGTGTTGGAAACAATAATAGTCTTAATAATTTAACAGCAAAAAAAGTCAGCACCCTGGGACGAATGGTATTAGTTCTTACCTTATTAAAATTTATGTTGTTAATTTTAACGTAATACATCTCTGCGCTCTGCGCTAACTGGTACTACTTCTCAAGTTATTAATAATAAAGTTATTAATTTAAACGCAAGAAAAGCCAGCGCTCTGGGTTAACTGGTATTAGTTCTTACGTTATTAGTAATGATATTATATTAAACGCAATTATCGTCATCATTCTGGGTTAGCTGGTAGTAGTTTTTATGTTGTTAATAAAATGTTACCAATTTATAGCAAGAAATGTCAGCACTTTAAGTTAGCTGGTATCAGTTGTTACCTTATTAATAATTATGTTATTAATTAAAACACAAAAAAAGTCTGCGCTCTAAGTTAACTGGTATTAGTTATTATGTTGATAGAAATAATGTTATTAATTAAAACGCTAGAAATGTTAGCGCTCTTAGTTAACTAGTATTACTACTTATGATATTTATATTTGTGTTATTAATGTAAACTCGAGGGAGTGTGTAAGCGCACTGGGTAAGCTAGTATTGGTTTTTATGTTATCAATAAATATGTTATTAATTTAAACGCGTGAAATCTCGCGCTCTACGTTGACTAGTATTAGTGCTTATGATACAGATAATAGTTTCGATAATTTTAACAAAAGAAAAGTCAGCGCTCTGGGCTAACTGATGTTGGTTCTTACGTTATTAATAAATATGGTTTTAATTTGAACGCAAAAAACTCAGTGCTCGGGGTTAACTGGTATTACTTCTGATATTATTGATAATAAAGTTAATAATGTAAACGCAAGAAAAATTAGCGCTCCGGGCTAACTGAAATTGGTTCATATTTAATTAATAATTATAATATTACTTCAAACCCAATAATCGTCATCACTAGGTTAGCCAGTATTAGTTCTTATGTTGATGAAAGTAGTGTTATTTATTTATAGCAAGAAATATAAGCGCTCCAAGTTAACTGGTATTAGTTCTTAAGTTACTGATATCAGTGTTATTAATTTAAACGCAAAAAAAGTCAGCACTCTGGGTTGACTGGTATAAGTTCTGTCGTTATTAAAAATAATGTTATTAATATAACGCAAAAAAAGTCAGCGCTTTTTGTCAACTATTATTTGTTTTAACGTTTTTAATAATTATGTCATTAATTGTAACGCAAGAAATGTCAGTGCACTGGGTTGACTAGTATTGGTTCTTACATTATTAATAATAATGTTATTACTCAAAATACGAGGAAAGTAACCGCTCTGGGTTGATTGGTATAAGAGCTTATGATATAGATACCAGTTTTATTAATTTTAACGCAAAAAATGTCACTGTTCTGGGTTAAATGGTATTAGTTCTTACGTTATGAAAAATTCTGATATTCTTTCAAACGCAATAAATCTTAGCGCTCTGGGTTAACTGGTATTACTTCTTATGTAATTGATGATAGTGTCATTAATTTAAACTTGAGAAAAGTCAGCGCTCTCGGTTATCTAGTAGTAGTAGTTATTACGCTATGTTAATTAATGTTATTAATTAAAATCCGAGAAAAGTGTAGGCTCTCGGTTTATTATTATTGATAATGGTGTTAAAAATTTGAACGCAAGAAAAGTCAGCTCCGTATGTTAACTGGTATTAGTTCTTACAATATTAAAACTTATGTTATTATTTCAAACGCGTTAAAAATCAACGCTCTGGGTTATCTGGTATTAGTTCTTATGGTATTGATGATAATGTTCTTAATTTAAACGCAAGAAATTTCAGTGCTCTTGATCAACTTGTATAAGTTCTTACAAGATTAATAACAATGTTATTAATTCAAACGCGAGAAAAGTCAGCGCTTGGAGTTAACTGGTTATATTTCCTTTGTTATTGATAATCATGTTTTTAATTTAAAAGCAATAAATGTCAGTTTTCTAGGGTAACTGGTATTGGTTCTTACTATATTAACTATAATGTCCTTAATTTTAACGAATAAAAAGTCAGCTCTTGGGGATAACTGCTTATATTTCTTACTTCATTAATTATTATGTATTTGATTGAAACGGAAAAAATTTCAGGGCTATGGGTTTACTGGTATTAGTTCTTCAGTTATTGATGTGAGTGCTATTAATTGAAACGCAAAAAAGTCACCACTCCGGGTTGACTGGTATTAGTTCTCCCGTTATTAAAAATTATGTTATCAATTTAAAGGCAAATAATCTTAGCGCTATGGGTTAGCTGGTATTTCTTCTTATATTATTGATCATAGTGTTATTTTTTTAATCGCAAGAGAAGTCAGCGCTCTAGGCCAACTAGTTTTGTTCTTACGTTATTAATGATTATGTCATTAATTATAACGCAAGAAATGTCAGTGCACTGGGTTGACTGGTTTTAGTTCTAACGTTATTCATAATTATGTCATTAATCTAAACGCCAGAAATGACAGCACACTTGGTTGACTTTTATTAGTTCTTACGTTATTTATAATAATTCTATTAATCTAAACACGGGGAAAGTCACCGCTCTGGGTTGACTTGTATTAGAGCTTATGATATAGGTAATAGTGTCATCAATTTTCACGCAAAATTTGTCACTGTTCTGGGTTAAGTGGTATTAGTGCTTACGTTATGGAAAATTATGTTCTTATTTTAAACGCAAGAAATCTTAGCGCTCTGGGTTAACTGGTATAAGTTCTTATGTTATTGACGATAGTGTTATTAATTTAAACGCGGGTAAAGTCAACGCTTGGGGATAACTGGTATTAGTTCTTACGTTATCAATAATAGTGTTATGCATTTATACGCAAAAAAAGTCAGCGCTCTGGGTTTACTTGTATAAGTTCTTACGATATTAATAATTATGTTAATAATTGAAACGAAAAAAAAGTCAGCGCCCTGGGTTGACTGGTATTAGTTCTTACGTTATTATTAATTACGTTATAAATTTAAATGCAAGAATGTCAGCGCTTGGTTGACTGGTATTAGTTCTTAGGTTATCAAAAATGATGTTAATAATTTAGACGCAAGAAATTTGGCGCTATGGGTTTACTGATTATCCTTTTTATATGAATAACAATAGTTGTTAAAAGCGCGCCCTAAGGGCTTGAACATGGCAAGGTGGTTGCAAAGCGGTATAAGAGTCGTGTGCTGACGGTTCGGGATGTCCCTTGGAAGTTTGGAGTCTGTGTCGAAAACCTGTCAGGGCTGGAAGTACCCTAACGGGCTTTACTGGCGTGGTATCGGAGTCCCCTTTCTTGGTCGCCTCTTCGGAGTTGGCGTAGTTGGTGGCGTAGTTTGTCGTGTTCGGCGTCGTGGAGCGGCAACAGCGGGGTTGAGTGATGAAGTCCGGATACGTTGAATAAGATCCACCGTGGGAGTCAGGAGCGGTGGAGTGGCAACTGTATCCTTGGAAAAATTTTTGGGAACCTGCACAGCAACGTCTTTGTATGTTTTAGGGGTGGGAGGTGTGTACTCTATGGCTACCTTCACGACACAACCTTGAGCCAAGCAGGCATCTAGTTTTGTCTAGTGGACAGACGATTCCATTCTTGCATGGGGCCAGGGGAAAATATATATATATATATATATATATATATATAAATATTTTGAGACAAAAAAGGGGGGGGGGGGGGGGCTTAGGGGCGTTTGGGCAGCTCTCGTCAGCAAGCTGACGAGCACAGGGACGGGTTAATGAGTGAAGGTGCAAAAATCAAGAGTGATCACAGCGAGGTTGTGGTTTTAATGCATATTGGGGTTTATTGACCATATGTTGCTCTTGACACTGCTGTGTTACTCGGTGATCGCCGAGCAAGCGGATACCGCGGAACGGCCGAGCGAGCTCTAATATCATTACTTTGGTAGTGGTAGAGTCGATTCCAAGCGTTTGCCTCCTGGCGGCTGGTAGCTGGTACTACGGGCTGCACGCAGTTGAATCGGGCGCGGAACTTGAAATTTTAATATAGTGCGAAGTTCGAATGTTCGTAGATAAGTCAATGCATAACGATATGAAGAATATATTAATTTATTATAATTATAGTAAAGGATAGGCCCGACGGTAACAAGCCCCCCCGTTTTAGAGAGTTTGTAATAAATTTTCTCGTGCAGTGGCAGAGCTACAAGAGTCGAAGTAGGTAGCACTCTAGATACAAAGTAACGCGATCATACATTTATCCGTACTCGTTTGACAAAGGTCTGTGGCTTTGTTCACTCTAACTTTTATACTACTTGATTTATTGTCTCTGTTCATATCATTTTACCACTTTACTTGACATCAATTACGTGGTCGGAAGTTTTAGCGTCGTGGTTCCTCAGGAACTTGTGATAATTCGTCTGAGCTAGCTTCTATTGGTCTCACTGACTCATCTGGTGAATCGCACTTCCGTGCGATAGCTGATCCAATCTCCCGATTGGACCCTGATGGTTGAATGAGGCGTGGATCCTGAGGAGGACCGGTGGCAGGCGGGGTGAGTTGAGCTGATGCCGCTGGGTCGGAGCGTGCGTCCAGCGGTAGTGGGCGATCAACTTCCTCTGTATGTGCAGGCTTGAGCTGGGAAACGCGGAGTTTTGTCGTAGTTTGGCCTATAGTTACCAGGTAGACGTCTCCTGATACGTGAGCCAGTACTGGGAAGGGACCCTCCTACTTTTGAGCGAAGCCAGCACAGAATTGTTCTGGGGCCTTTGAGAGTGGGTGGCTACGTATGTAGACCAGAGTACCTGGCGTATAGGTAAGGCCTGGTTTACCAACAGGGTAGCGACGCTGCTAGTATTAAGTCTGTCAACGGACGATGTCAGCATGCTCGGCCGAAGGAAATTGTTGGGTGAGCTGCTGGGTTCTCCATTCTCCTGGCCTTGTATCGTCGTGGCCCAACAGCAGTTGGGCCGGAGAGACTCCAGTAGCAGCGTTGCGGCAATTGCGAAGCTGATAAAGTACCCGAGGCAGGCGGAGGTCCCACTGGTGGTGTGGTGCAATCTCAGCCTTTTTTTGATCTCCTGGTTGCGTCGTTCTGTCGGGTTAGCCCGAGGGTGGTATACCGAAGTGGTCCAGTGCTGGACTTCCCAACGAGCGCAGGCGTCTTGCCAGTGGTGGCTGATGAATTGGCGACCGTTATCACTGAGGATAGCGTGGGGGTATCCCCACCGTGTGAAGACCTCGTCTTCGATCATTTTGGTTAATCGAGGCGCTTCTGACAAGCCAATAGGCAAAGCTTCTTTATCATCGACTGAAAAGATATGTAACAACAAGAATAAAGCGTCTCCCCCTGGAGCTTTTGGGATATGGACCCATTAGATCGACGGCTACGGTCTCCCACGGCTGCTTGGGTTGGTGTGATCTCATGGTTCCCTGCGATGTGATGGCTCGTATGTAGTAGGCACACAACCTACAGTCCCTGATGTAGCGCTTGATTTTATGATTCATCCCAGGTTAGTAGTGATGCTTTTTGACGATACGCAGCGTCTCGTCTGTCCTTGGGTGACCCGCGTGGTGAGAGTCGTGGAATTCGTACAGTACTTGGGGTACGGCCATTTGCGGCACGTAGACCTTCCAGGGAGACTGGTTGGATGCGCACTGTCAGAGCAGCTCGTCAACGATGCCGTTGCAGGTCAAGAACTGCGTGTCTTGTGGTGTGAGACTTGAAAATTCGGCTACTTCGTAGATTCTTTGGCGAAGCTCGAGACACACTGGATCCTGGAGCTGAGCATCCCGAATATCATCGAGTAGGGGTGAAACATCAGTGCTACAACAGTAGTTGTGCTTGCTGGCTGGCTACCGGTGGTAGGATCCTCTCAACGTCGTTTAAGTCGGTAGGTGCTCCTTCCACCGGATTCCTGGAGAGAAAGTCCGCCAGCTGATTCTCTCGACCCGGACAGTGCTCGATGGTAGGTTTGTACTCCTGAAGTAGAACGGCCCATCGCTTTAATTTGTCACGGGACTCCTTGGCTGTGCGTAACCAAGTCAAGCCCTTGTTGTCTGTGCGCAGCATAAATGGTCGGTCCTCCAGGAATGGCCGAAACTTTTTAATAGACCAGACCATAGCTAAGCACTCTTGCTCATTACTATGATATTTGGCCTCGGTGGTATTGAACTTTGCGCTAGCGTAGCTGATGATGCTACGCTGCCCATCAGGCCTCAATTGATAGAGAACCGCTCCCATTCCTCTAGCACTGGCGTCGGTCTGGATCACATAGGGCCACTCTAGGTATGGTCGAGCGAGCTGCAAGGGCTTGAAGAGTTCGACCTTGAGTCGATCAATTGCCGCTTGAGCCTCTGGCGTCCACTTGAACGGTCGCTTCTTACCGGTGAGTTCCGTGAGAGGGGCCGTGAGTTCCGAGTAACGAGGTACGTACTCACGTAGCCAACCACTCGTACCGAGGAAAGGCTGCAGCTGCTTGCGAGTTTTTGGAGATGACGCGCTACACAGTTTCTCGACATGTTCTGGGAGCACGCAATTTCCTTTGGCAGTAATCTGGTGTCCGAGGTGGGTGAGTTCAGACACTTCGAAGACGCACTTGTTAATGGCAACCATGAGCCCGTGGTTTTGTAATCTCTCTAGGACCAGAGCCAGGTGCTTCAGATGCTCCTCTGGCGTATTGGAGTATAATATGATTATGTCATCCAAATACACCAGACAGAAGTCTCCCAGGTACTCAGTGAGAACCTCTTGGCTCACTAAGCGCTGGAAGGTGCCTGGTGCTCCCTTTAGTCCGAATGGCATGACACGGAACTGGTAGCAGCCACCCGAATGAGTGGCAAACGTGGTGTATTG
Organism: Copidosoma aretas; assembly: GCA_030522625.1. Taxonomy (NCBI): domain Eukaryota; kingdom Metazoa; phylum Arthropoda; class Insecta; order Hymenoptera; family Encyrtidae; genus Copidosoma; species Copidosoma aretas. The sequence continues at coordinate 3,001 of JAPYYV010009346.1, read as the reverse complement.
TATAGAGTCAGGTGCCATGGAGATCTGCCAGTATCCGCTCTTGAGATCGAGTTTGGAGAAGCATATGGCAGCCCCGATGTCCTTGACAGCGTGATGAATGTGAGGTACACATTGTGATGTATCTTTGGTAATGGAGTTTCAACGTCCGTAGTCGACGCAGAATCGCATAGTGCTATCCTTTTTGGGTAATAGGACGATTGGGGAGCTGTAGGGTGAAAACGAAAGTTTGATAATACCACCCGCCAACATCTCCTGCACCTGTTCATCGATGATCTCTCAACGCCTCTCCGAGCAAGAGTATGGAGCTAAGCGGAACGGTATGTGAGGCTTTACTCGGATCTCGTGTTGGATCGCACGAGTTTTTTGTAGCTTCCCAGATAGGGGCCCGAAGACTTCGGCGTGTTCTTGCAGAAGCTCGAAGAGACCTGAACGCAGACTTCCCGAGAGTTCGTTTTGAACTTGGCTTGGATCCAGTGACCGATGCTCCTCTGCTGATGTCCGCGATATGAACGGGATGGCGACTCGTTGATTTCGTCCGAAATAGAGTACCCCTAGAGTTAGGTCCAAGATTGACTGCTCTGCGAGTAAAGCTGTTAGGCCTATCACCATTAAATGACGAATGTTTGGAGCGACGAGGAAGTCGAAGTCGAACGACTTTCCCTGGATCTGTAGTGTGAGGTGAACACTCTTGATGGTCTGCTAAGTGGCGCTACTACAAGCCATGTCACACTGTTACGCATAGGCTTGAACTTGGTCTTGGTCAGTAAGTAGCGAAGGATGAACAAAGTTGTTTGTTGCGGCTTGATTCACCAGCGCAGCTACCTCTCGATGACCGAGGCAGACGGTGATTTTTTGTAGCGGGGGTCGAGATGTACTGGTAGCGTTTATTGCCGGTGTTCCTCCGGAGCGTTGGTAGCCGGTCCCCCTTACGCTCCTATGCCGTTTCCCGTAGTGTTTGAGAATTGGGCGATCCGGATAAGACAATCGCGATGAAGATGGTACTCGGGACAGAAGTAGCACTTGGGGGCACGCCCTGGTGGTGTGGTTCCTGGGTTTGTGACCGCTGGCATCGGTTTGGTGGCTGTGCTGGTTTCTTGCTCCTAGTTTTTTTTAGATTTTCTTCATCCTTCTCCACTTAAACTGACATGGTAATTAGGTCTGCGTAAGTGGTGTACGTGTAGCATCGTAACTGTTGGTGTATGGTTAGACGGATGAGCTCCATGACAATGGTTACCATCTCCTTCTCTGGGGTCTTAGAGTTAATCCTTTTGAACAGGAGATATTTCTCTTGGAGGAATTCCGTGACTGGTTCCTTCTCAGACTGGTATTTTGAATAGAGCTCTGACAGTAGTTTCCCTTGAAAAGCTGGGCTGTCGAATCTTGCTTCAAGGAAGTTGCTGAACTGCTCGAAGGTGAAAGATAGGTATTGATACGGTTGCCACCACTTCTCTGCTTCGCCTCGAAGTCCATTGGTAGCCGTATGGGTCTACTGGGTGTCCAGCGTTTCATGATCCTTGAAGTAGACCTCACACTGTGCTTGGTAGGTCTTCTGGTCTTCGTGGCTGTAAGCTCCATATGTTGGTAGCTCTTGCAGTTGGATCCGGGCCCTCTCCATGAGTGTTGCTAGTAGTTTCTCGAGAACCGTGGTCTCAGTGTCAGGCATCTTGTCCTTTTTTATCTTCTTCTTGTGTATCTTCTTTTTGGAGTTGGGTGATTTTTGTGTGTCGAGCGCCACTAGGTGTTTTTCCCCACCTAGAATGAGTTTGAACTGGTTGTGGGTCAGGCGACGATCAGTTGGCAGTGCTGGTGTCTCGTAGGCTCCTCCCTGCAGCAGCAGCGAGTTATGTTAAGATGGCCCTACGTCCGTCGCCAAACTGTTAAAAGCGCCCCCTAAGGGTTGGCTTTGAACATGGCAAGGGGGGTGCAAAGAGGGATGAGAGTCGTGTGATATGATTTGGGATGTCCCTCAGAAGTTTGGCGTCTGTGTCGAAAACCTGTCAGGGCTGGGAGTACCCTACCTGGCTTTACAGGCGTGGTATCGGAGTTCTCTTCCTCGGTTGCCTCTTCGGAGTCGGCGTTACTGGTCTGGAGACGTTGAGTAAGATCCACTGTGGAAGTCAGGGGCGGTGGAGTGGCTACCGTATCTTGGGAAAAATCCTCGGTGAACTGCACAGCAACGTCTTTGTATATTTTAGGGGTGGGAGGTGTGTACTATAAGGCTACCTTCACCACACAACCTTGAGCCAAGCAGGCATCTAGCTTTGTCCAGTGGACAGACTATTCCACTCTTGCATGGGGTAAGGGGGGAAATACATATGTATATATATATATATATATATATATATATATATATATGGAACAAAACGCGTCACTTTTACCCCTCCTCTCTCCAAAAATCAAAGGCACTTTTGGAGTCGTGCAAGAGCTTAAAATTTTCGGTATACCATGCACTTTAAAGTGCTGTATAGCAGAAAGTGGTTTTCCAACATGGTGGCTACGTAGGGCGCCATATTGTCAAAGAAATTTTAAAAATTAAATTTTTTTTCAAATAACGTTATATAAAACCTTTCTGTCTACAAAATTAAGACACCTTTGAAGTCGTGTGATAACTTAAAATCTTTGGTAGAACATACCCTTTCAAATATATAGCGGCAGAAAGTGGTAATCCAATATGGCGTTAAAAAACATTGCTGCACTATATTTTTAGCGAGGCCACAATACGAAAGATTCTATTTTGGAATTTTTTTTTTCAGGTTAGGTACGAAATAGTATTTCACACCTTTCTTTAATTTGGTTAAGAGATGAGAAATAATAAATACTAACTCACAACAAGGTCTCGGCAAAGTTTTAAGTGGCTGACAACGACGTTAAATCGCTTTATTAGGGTACAATAAAAAAAAAATACTTCGTTTTAGTCTGTGAGGTTATGGGTGCATGTGAGCTAACTAGTACTGGATAATCAAATTTTCAATATTAGGGGCCAAAAGTTGATAAAGTCCCG